>JAZKJV010010828.1:0-230675 GCA_037367405.1 Ottelia alismoides
TATCGGGAATGCGTCTCATTTGCAATAACCACAATACGGTCTGGAAGAACCTGTCGGTAGGCTGTAAGTAGACCTTGATCACCACACAGATGATCTGTGGAACACCGGAGTCCACAATCCACTCTAAAGTATCTGATCCACTACTGCTAGTGAATGCATAAGTGCTACCTGAGGTACTGGTGGATGTAGAAGCAGCAACGTCGGAATGACTCTCAGAAGTAGGCGCTTATGCAACAGGACCAGATGGAGGAATAATGCCCCTCAGACGGGCTACAAGATCATCAAAGCGCTGATCCAGAGTTGAAGCAAATGGAGGTTCAATCTGTTCAGCTACTCGTGCAGAAGCATGAAATCCATATTTGGAATAACATGTGTCTTCGGTATGCCCAGAACGATGGAAAAAGGTGCATGAGGGCTGAATACGACCCCTCTGCCCCGAGGTCCACGACCACAGAACTGATGATGACCCCCACGACCTCGATTCGCTGCCATGGCTGAGGCGGTCTGATTTGCGGCAGATGAAGGAACAGTAATGCGACTTCGTCTGTGAAAGGCTTCTTCCATCGGAGGAATAGTAGAATCTGCCAAGATCTGGGAACGTGCTGCCTCGTACTCTGGATCAAGGGTAGCCAGAAATACACCAGCCATAGTGGCTTTCCGATAAATCTTTTGCTGTTCAGGAGTGGCTGTGAGAGGCATGAAGCTGTAAAGCTTCTCAAACATTTCACGTAAAGACGTGTACAATGAGTGTAGAGGCCGCCTATTCTGCTTGATTGTAAAGATGTCATGCTGGAGTTTTTTCTGAAAGCTGCAAGGGAGGGGGAAGCACTCGGAGGTGCCCGCCCCATCAAAATATATTTAGAACAAAAACAGTAGAGAGGTTACAACGCACTGCATACCACCCAAAAACCAACATTACATAAGCGGCTCAACGCAACAACCACTCATCTACCAGCCTCCTTGTATAGCACTGCACATTTTCTTTGTAGAACCTCTGCCCCGAGAACACCAAATCGTTTCTGCTTCGCCAAATCGCCGACAGAATAGCCATTGGGTGAAGCCGTTCCCTTCTGGATCTCTCCCTATTTTCATACACCGTATTCCAGAAAGCAAGGAAGTCGTCGGACCGGCACCACAGAATCCCCGCATCCAGCCATATCTGCGATACCACAGGGCACGTAAAAAAGAGATGGTCCACCGATTCGATAGCATTGTCACAAATTAAGCATTTTTCCGAAATGATGCCCAGGAGTTTCATGCACCGATTACGCGTCATCAATCTCTTGCGCCTAAGCAGCCACAGGAAAATCCCCACACGCTCCGAAATATTGAGGCCCCAAATAAGAGCACAGTCCCTGTTCAGGACCTCCGAAGCCACCGGCGGCGGCCTAGATATGGCCCCGTACGCGCCCCTAACCGAGAAACACCCCTCCTTCCATAGCCAGTGATCTCTACCTCACCAGGGGCACCCACATTCCCCACAGTTCAGCAGCGCCGAGAACTCCTCAAAGCGCCGGTCAGAGAAAATAGCGGAGAACGAGGGCCACCAAGATCCATCCACCCAGCACTCCTCCACCACACATAGTTTATTAGCCGCCAGCGTAAATAACCGCGGAAACCGAGAACAAAGAGGTCCCGCTCCCGACCAGTCGTCGGCCCAGAACGCAAAAGAGTCCCCCCTACCAAGCACTGGCCTGAAGAGGTTGAGATTCCTGACGAACGCCTGCACCACGCCCCGCCAGAAAGGCGTCATAGCCGCCATGTTGAGCACTTGCAACCGGGGCGCCCCCTCACCCCGTAAATGCTCCGAAGCACCAAGCAAACCAGGTCATCATCTGGACCCCAGACCCTACTCACCCACTTAAGCAACATCGCCTCATTCATCTGTTGAAGAGTTCTCACCCCCAAACCTCCCCAAATCTTCTTACGAGTGACATCCTCCCAGCCAACGAGATGGACCCTCGCACGCGCACTGGAGGCATTTCCCCACAAAAAAGCACGCATCTTCCTCTCAAGCCTCTCCAGGATCCCCTTTGGTAGCTTGCGGCACGAAAGAAAATAAATTGGAATGGACGACAACACCGCCTTGACATAACCAACCTACCACCCCTCGAAAGGAGAGAGGCCTTCCAACCCGCCAGCCGCAAATCCACCTTCTCCACCACCCTCAACCAATCACCGAGTCTCGCCCTCCCCAGACCCAGAGGCATGTCGAGATAATCCAAAGGGAGGGGGGCACACACTGAAGCCAAAACGGTCGCCAAACCGTCAGCAAGACACTCCGCCTGCCCGAAAGGGATAAAAGAAGACTTACAGTCATTTTTCTTTAAACCAGAAAGGTCCGAGAACACCTCCAGAGCCGTGGCCATGGCCCTGGTCTCCTCGACCCCTTCCTCAATGAGGAAAAGAGTATCGTCCGCGTACTGTAAGATGGGCACCTGCACCTCGCCCCTCGAGAAGCCGCTAGAGAGGCCACGACCGACCACACCCGCCGCCATGTCCCCCAGCACGTCAGCCGCAATGATGAACAACAGAGGAGCGAGGGGGCACCCTTGCCGCACCCCCTACAGGGCTGAATCCAACCCCCCTCCGGCCTACCATTGATCAACACTGAGAAAGAAGCTGTGGTGATACAACGTCTCATCCAAGAAATCCACCGCTCCGGGAAGCATAGCCTCCTCAAGACGGACCACAGGAATTTCCAATCGAGGCTATCGTAAGCCTTGGCAAAATCCACTTTCCATAAAATACCACTCGTGCCCCTCCTCCGCCAATCGGCAATGATCTTGGAAGCAATCGTCGTGCAATCCGAGATCTGACGGCCCCGAACGAACGCGGATTGCGCAGGGGAAATCAAGCTCCGGAGGATGCCAATCAACCTCCTCGCCAACACCTTGGCCGTGATCAGATATATGGCGTTAGAGACAGCGATTGGGCGATAGTCATCGATGGAGGTCGGCGGCGAACGCTTGGGAAGAAGAACAATAAGCGCCCTATTGATACGGTCAAACCCTCTATTCCCATTGCAGAATTCCCGGACTACATCAAGCACCTCATGACCAGTAAGGTCCCAGAAATCTTTGTAGAAAGAAATCGAGAACCCATCGGGGCCAGGCGCCGTGTCACCGTTAAGGTCCCAAACGACGTCCTTGAGCTCCTCCAGGGTGATATCACAAACCAGCGACTCGCAAACAGACGCCTCAACTAACCTACGATCACGACCTAACCATCTCCACCACCAAGAGATGACATCAGCGGAGACAGCCCTGAAATGATTCGCAATAGCCGAGCCCATGCTTTTATTCCCATCCACCGTGACCCCACCAACAGTAATTGAACTCAAGATCTTTGCCCTGCACCTACCACTAGCAATACGGTGAAAATACGTAGTATTCGCGTCCCCCTCCTTCAACCAGGTGCTTCTCGACCGCTGCCTCCACTCAGCAACATGCTTCTTATCTTCCACAGTAACCGCCTTCTGAGCCTTCAACCGCGACTCCAATTCCGTCGGTAGGAGCGGCCTCTCATCCTCAATCGCGTCCAGGTCCCTAATGATCTCCTCAACGGCCCTTCTAGCCACGCATCTCGCGGCCCTCGTATCCCTTTTGAAACTCGCAAGCCTTCTCCTTAAAGATTTAAGCTTTTGAACAAATTTAGATGTTGACGCATATAGAATAACTGTACCTCTTCGTTATTTTATTTTTCTGTTGTCCTCTTTATGTAATTTACCCATAGGCTACTCTCCTATATAAGAGAGCCTAAGGCTTATGGAATAGATCTATCTCATTCATTTTCCCAACATGGTATCAGAGCGACGGTCCTAGACCGGAGTTCTCGAAACCCTAGCCCTAACCCACCCCACCCGCCGGCCCTATCTCTCTCCTTCTCTCTCTCTCGATCGGCGAGCCTCCAACGCTGCCGCCTCTCCTCCTTCGCACGCCGCTGCTCGCACGCGATCCTCCTGCGCATCTTCTTGCGCACGATTGCGCGCACCTGCGCCTACGCCACGCGATCCTCCTGCGCATCATCTCCAGCGCGCGCCTGCGCAAGATTGCGCACCTGCGCACGATTGCGCACCTGCGCGTGAAGGGCACCAGCACATAGCACCAGCGCGTGAAGGCCACCAGCGCGCGTGAAGGGCATCAGACAGTGCGCAGACCGCTGTGCGCATACCGCTGCATACCGCTGTGCGCATACCTTGCGGCACATACCGCTGTGCGCATAGCGATCCTGTGCACACTCAACTGCGCGTAACAGTGCACCAGCCTACTGCACGCGTGCATCTCCGCGTGCATCTTCGTCATTCCTGCGCGTGTGCAGACCGTAGCACGCGCGTATTCATGGGGATAGTTGCTTGAGGTCTACACATGCAACTAATCCCGTCTATGTCATTGTAGACAAAGATTATCTTCTGTCAATCGCTCCAGTCTTCCGTCTCCAGTATGTCAGAAAGCAAGGCAAATATCCGTCTATTGGCGCATTTCGTGGTCCAACACCTATTGTCAAGATGGATGGTACGAACTATGAACTGTGGGCAATGCAGTTCATGAGTATGATGAAGTCTACAGGTAAGAAGCACATTCTTACCGAACCTGAGCCTGCGGAGAAGACTGGAGTCCATGCCTTATGGGAGGCCGATGATGCATATGCCAAGGTCTGGCTATCTGGCACATTGGCTATTGAAATTGCCAATGACATTCTACATCAACCCACAGCCAAAGACATGTGGGATATCCTGGCGGCGACATATTCTCAGGCGAAGAACGAAACGAAGATCCTGCAACTATAACATGATATATTCACAATAAAGCAGAATGGTCGTCCTTTACATTCTCTCTACACATCACTGAGAGGGATGTTCGAGAAGCTCTATAGCTTCATGCCTCTTACCGCCACGCCAGAACAGCAGAAGACATACAGGAATGCGACGATGGTGGGTGTGTTTCTCGCTGCACTTGATCCAGAGTATGAGGCAACACGGTCTCAGATTTTGGCAGACTCGACTATTCCTCCCATGGAGGAAGCCTTTTACAGATTGAGTAGGATCACAGTGCCTTCAGCAGCTGCGAGTCAGAATTCCTCAGCCATGGCGGCAAACAGAGGCCGCGGATTTCATCAACAGGGCCGTGGACGTGGACCTCGTGGAAGGGGTGGCCGCACTAGGCCAACATGCACATATTGTCACCGAGTCGGACATAATGAAGACACATGCTATTCGAAGCACGGATTCCCTGCATCTGCACGAGCCGCTGAGCAGATAGAGCCCCCATCTGCTGCTACCTTGGATCAACGATTTGATGATCTAGTTGCCCGCCTCAGGGGCATCATCCCACCATCTGGTCCAGCACCGACTACAGAGAGTCATACTGATGCTGCTGCTTCTGCCTCTGCATCTACTAGTACTTCAGGTAGTACACTTGCACTCCACAGTAGTAGATCTGATACACTGCCATGGATCATGGACTCGGGCGCTACACATCATCTATGTGGCGACCATAGTCTACTTACAGGATACACTCAGATCCCTCCAGGACGGACAATAGTGATTGCTAATGGCACACATTCCCCTATCACTGGTCAGGGGGAGATTAGATTGACATCTTCTATACAGCTTAAGAATGTCCTACATGCACCGCATTTTTCTATGAATCTGTTGTCAATTAGTCAGATTACGAAGGATCTCCATTGTCGAGCTATTTTTGATCCATCTTCTTTGATTTTTCAGGACATCCGTACGGGCAACGTGATTGGTCATGGCTATGAGCAAGGAGGCCTTTACCGTCTGAACCAGACCCCATTTGCCGGAACCACATCCTCTCCTGCTGGACAAGTATCTCCTCTCCTGTGGCATCTGCGTTTTGGTCATTTACCGCTTCAGAAGTTGTGTCGAGTTCTACCCTATAGTCTCTCTCACACACCTATCCAGTGTGAGGCATGTCAGTTGGGAAAGCATCACAGGTCGTCCTTTCCCAGTCGTCCAGGTCGGAGTAGTAACTCCAAATTTGAGTTGTTTCATATAGATGTCTGGGGTCCGAGTCGTGTTCCCGATCATCAGGGACACAGGTTTTATATTGTATTTGTGGATGATTTCTCGAGAGTGTCATGGGTGTTTCTTATGAAAAATAAATCTGAAGCAGGAAATATTATTATCCATTTTCTAAATGAAATTCAGAATGTTTTCTCCACATCTGTCAAACTTGTGAGAAGTGATAATGCTTTAGAGTTATGCACCCACACTTTGGCCAATTACTACTCCTCAAAAGGGATTATTCACCAAACCTCTTGTGCTCATACATCTCAACAGAATGGGATTGCTGAAAGAAAACACCGTCACCATCTTGATGTCACAAGATCTCTTCTTATACAGAGTCATGCTCCCTACTCCTACTGGGGTGATGCAGTTCTTACTGCATGTTACCTAATCAACCGTATGCCCTCGTCTGTCTTGAATGAACAGATTCCTTTTTCACTCATTTATCCAGACAAGGATTTGTTCGCTCTTACTCCTCGTGTGTTTAAGTCAGCCGCATTCGTCCATCAGTTGTCGCCTGGTACTGACAAGCTCTCTCCTAGGGCTGTCAAGTGTGTCTTTGTGGGGTACTCCAGAACTCAAAAGGGGTACAAGTGTTTTGATCCAGTGCGTCGGCGGTATATGATCAGTGCAGATGTTACATTTTTTGAATCTGTTATGTATTTTTCAGCATCTGGAGACATGCAGCTACCACCTATACCTCCTGATGCCATATTAATGGCACCACCACCACCATCGTCTCAAACAACACCACCGCCACCGCCACCACCACCGCCACCGCTAGTATCTCCACTACCATTCCATTACACCCGCAGGCCTCCTCCAGCTCATGGTCCTGACCCGTCAACTAGCTCGCCTATGGTATGTAATGAAAATATTAATGTTGATGGATCTGACGACATTTCTCAGCAGGATGTATTGCAGGAGCATGGTGAGAATACAGATGATTTGGATGTTCCAATTGCTCTACGCAAGCCGAAGAGAAGCTGTGCCAAATATCCATTATCAGCAGCGGTGTCTTTTGAGAGGCTATCTGGAGACTTCAGGACGTTTGCATTGGCACTTTTAGCTACAGACATTCCACGGAATCATCATGATGCTTTGCAGGATGCTAGATGGCGGCTAGCAATGGAAGAAGAAATGGCGGCACTTCAATCCAGAGGAACCTGGAGCTTGGTTCCTATACCTCCAGATGTCAGCCCGGTGAGTTGCAAATGGGTGTTTACAGTGAAGCACAATGCAGATGGTTCCATTGACAGGTACAAGGCACGCCTTGTTGCACGTGGCTTCACACAGACATACGGGGTAGATTACCTTGACACATTCTCCCCTGTGGCGCGTCATTCCACTCTACGGATCCTGTTATCAGTTGCAGTTGCTAGAGACTGGCCGCTTTATCAACTGGACGTGAAGAATGCATTTCTGTATGGCGACTTGCAGGAGGAAGTCTATATGCAACAGCCACCTGGTTTTGCTGTTGAGGGGGAGTGTTCCAAGGTATGCAGATTACATAAGGCCATCTATGGCCTTAAGCAGAGCCCCAGAGCATGGTTTCAGAAGCTTTCAGATCTTTTTGAGAAACAAGGATATAAACGCTCCAATGCTGATCATTCCTTGTTTGTACAGAAGACGGTTAGAGGTATCATTGTAATCATGGTTTATGTTGATGATATCTTGATTACAGGTGATGATGAGCAGGGCATTAAGCAGGCAAAGGAAAGGCTGGGGACCGAGTTTGTCACCAAGGACTTGGGAGTCCTTAGATATTTTCTGGGGTTGGAGTTTGCTAGAAATCCATATGGATTAGTAATGTCACAGAGGAAGTATGTTACAGATCTATTGAGTGAGACAGGTATGCTAGGGTGTCGACCTGCTACGACACCAATGGATCCTAGCATGAAGCTCTATGATGATGACACATAAGAGGTGGACTAGAGAAGGTACAGAGAACTTGTAGGCAAACTACTGTATGTCACGATCACTAGACCTGATATATCATTTGCAGTGAGTCGTGTGAGCCAGTTCATGGAGCAACCACGTCAGGCCCATATGGATGCAATACACATGATTCTGAGATATTTAAAATCATCTCCAGGTGCAAGCTTGCTATTTAAGAAAGGAAAGGAGATCTCTATCACGGCATGTGCTGATGCAGACTATGCAGGATGCCTCAAGGACATGAAGTCCACATCAGGATTTGCAGTCTATGTTGGAGATGCTCTAGTTTCGTGGAGAAGCAAGAAACAGATAGTGGTAGCTAGATCCAGTGCTGAATCCGAATACAGGGCTATGGCCTAGGCTAGCACAAAAATGATGTGGGTGAAATCTTTACTTGCAGATCTATGTCTTTATATACCTCTTCCTATGATGTTGGAATGTGACAATCAGGCCGCCTTGTTCATTGCAAATAACCCAGCCTTTCATGAGAGGACCAAGCACATTGAGGTTGACTGTCACTACATACGTGACATGGTTCAGAAGGGGTTCATTGCTACATCTCACGTCACATCAGAGAATCAGACTGCTGATATTTTCACCAAGGCATTACTTCGAGGCCCATTCCAGAAGTGTGCGTCCAAGCTGAGCATGATTGATATCTATGCTCCATCTTGAGGGGGAGTGTTGACGCATATAGAATAACTGTACCTCTTCGTTATTTTATTTTTCTGTTGTCCTCTTTATGTAATTTACCCATAGGCTACTCTCCTATATAAGAGAGCCTAGGGCTTATGGAATAGATCTATCTCATTCATTTTTCCCAACATTAGACGTGGCAGAACCCGAGGGCTTCGACTCAGACCAGTGCAACGTAACAAGCTCCCTGAAACCGTCCTCAAGCAACTAGCAATTCTCGTATCTAAAAAGCCCCCTATGCGCCGGGGTGGCCCCAAAGCAAAAAATCAGCGGGGTATGATCGGACCAAGATCTGGGCTTGGATCCCACCGAGGCCAAAGGAAACATCTCCAGCAGGTCATTTGAAACAAAGAAACGATCCAACCGCGACCGCGATTTAGAGTTTCTCCAAGTATAGGCCACGCCTTCAGCGTCCAACACCTCCAGGCCAAGCGAGTCAATAGTCTCAGCGAAATCCACGGAGCCCGTGTCTTGGCCCCCTCTCCCACCGGGCCTATCGGATGATAACAAAGTTACGTTGAAATCTCCACCCACCACCCACGGGGCCCCCTCACCGCCCTCCCAGCCTCCACCAGATCCTCCCACAACTCCCCCCTCCGCCCACCATCACAAGGCTCATACACACAGGACACCACCAAAAGCTCCAGAGGTAGTGCCAACCAGGAACACCGTTAGCACATGCCTACCTAGGATCTCCGAGGTACACGACCACAACGACGAGCGCCACGCCACCAACAGCCCGCCCGAAGCTCCCGAGGCGTCCAAAGACCTGAACTGATCAATACCACCAACTCTACAAGCCACCCAATCCCTTCCCGAAACCGATTGCAACTTAGTTTCCTGCAGCATGCATGACGATATCACATCCCCATTCAGTAACTCTAGATCCCATCACTTTTGCTTGTCCAGATCCCTAAGGCCACGAATATTCCAAGAGAGTATCTCCATTTAGGAACAGCGTCAGACCCCTGCACCTGAGTGACTCCGGCAGCCGCCGCCACATCAATCATGAAAGGGGGAGGGGCGGGCTAGATTGCGATCTAGGAGCCCTTGACTTGCTCCTCCTTCTATATCGCTTCCCACTTCGCCTATTACTGCATTCCGTTTCCTGCTCCACACCTTTAGCAGGGCGCACCTCGACCTCACGCTCCTCGTCCGCCATCAGATCAGAGCTTCCCACAACGGGTGACTGCAAAGTACGAGACCCACCTTCTTCGATGATAACCACCGGAGCAGCAACCGTCAGACATTGTGGTGCGCCTTCAAGAATATCTATAAAACTCCAAGGGGGGATCACCTGCGAAGGAGTGCCCGATCCCGAATGGATGGAGAGGACATTCACTGAGCCGGACCATCCAAAATCACCGCCCGGATCTGGGAAAAGCCACGAAGTAGACCGACCTCCCAAGTGATGACCCGGATCCAAAGTAGGACCCGAGTAGCAGAGCGCCGCATGCAAATAGGTCACCAGCGGAAAAAGATCATGGGAGCCTTTGGCCACGTCATCCTGCAGATGGAATGTCTCAGACGGAAAACCAACCGGATAAGAGCAGTTCTCGAAGCGCCGCGCACCAACAGCCCTGTGGGCGCTTCCAACGAAGGGTTGCCTCGGAAATCCAACCGCCAGCGACGAGCCCAACGCGTCCCTCGGCCTTTCGTCTACCGCCTTCCCCGACGCCACCGCCGGCCACGACACCACCGGAGGGGGCGAAGGGTCATCTATGGAAAGCTCGATCGCGAAAGAGTACCTCCCGACGATCAACTCCGCGAACTCACAGCGACTCCCCAATCTTGTCAAGGAAAGACGAGGTGCACTCAAACAGGATCTTAGTTTCCTCCACCGGGGTACCTGGCCGAAGTCCATCATCAAGAACATCTCGAACGCATCCCCACCGCTTCAGGGCCCTTCGCAAACAGCCAACCGTCCGGGAAAGGAATGGAACTCCCCTGACCGTAGCTACACACACTTCCAGGTCCTTGCAACACTCATCACCGAACCGCATCCTTCTCCACACCACGTTCCCGACGTCTCCATTATGAATCAGCCTTCCCGCCTGAGCCCCCGATAAGCCACGGACACAACAACGCCTATTATCAAGCAGGACCACGTCTCCCGCGAACTGAGCATCGAAGAAACCACGTAGATGCGAGGAGACCCCATCCACGTCGATAACATCTCTAACCGCGATGCCAATAATCGCATGCAACTTTGTATCATGCACGTTTGGAACATGCACGGTAGTAAAACCTCCGTAAGCAGGTCTTCCTCCTTCTGCCCCACCGTTTGCATGAGCACAATCCTCCGTGCTTTGCTCCTCGCCCCGCGATGATGATTTCCCGACCACATATGCATAGGTAGGTCCTCCTTGACGCACCGCTGCCGACCCTCGTCCCGTGCTTCCACCTTGGAAAGACGCCAGCCCTCTGATTGGATTCCTCGCAAAGACCGAGGAGGCCCCCATGCAAGAGGCCTGCCGGTGGCCAACCTTCCCACATGAGAAGCATCTCGGTGGCAAAGGGCAAACAACCGCGGTATGCCCGGCTTCTCCGCAGCGGAAACATCGACGCCCCGACTTCTTGTGAGAGACAACCGTCCAATCTCCACCGACTCCGTCGCCGCCATCCCCTTTGTCCTTTGTTCTCCACACAGCCGCGACCTTGCTCTTTCCTCGCTCCACGGAAGCTCCACCACCTCTCGCACTCGCTCCTCTCGCACTCGCACCTCTCGCACTCGCCATCAACTTCATCAAGAATATCTCTAAAACTTCAAGGGGGGATCACCTGCGAAGGAGTGCCCTGTCATGCTGGAGTTGCAGAATCTTCGTCTCATTCTTTGCCTGTGAATAGGTGGCAGCCAGATTATCCCACATTGCTTTGGCAGTTGGCTGATGGAGAATATCGTTGGCAATCTCAATTGATAATGTTCCTGATAGCCAAACCTTGGCATATGCATCATCTGCCTCCCATGAGGCGTTGACGCTTGTCTTCTCAGCAGGCTCTTCCTCATTAAGAATGTGCTTCTTACCGGTCGACTTCATCATACTCATGAACTGCATGGCCCACAATTCGTAGTTCGACCCATCCATCTTCACAATAGGCGCATGACCTCTGAGGGCGCCTATAGATGGGATATCTGCCTTGCTTTCTGACATGATGATAGTAGAAGACTAGGGTTGTAGACTGAAAAATTGATTGTCTACACTGACATTCACGGGTTCGGTTGCATTTGTAGACTCAAGCAACCAAACCCATTAACGTGGAGACGCGGACGAAGGTATCTTTGTGACGAAGATACCCTAGGGTTGACCGAACCCTAGAGCGGCGACGTGCACTAGGCAAAATACACACACGGTCACAACCTAGGCGAGATGCTCTAGGCGGGAAACACGAGGCCGAGTCACAGCCTCAGGGTTCACGATGCGCGCAGGTAGGCGGAGGAGCGCCGAGAAGCCGTGGCGCTGGAAGGAACCTGGAAAGGCGAGGCGTGGTGCCTGGAAGGGCGACACGCGATGGCGACGTGCGGCGGCGACGCGCGGTGCTTGGGAGGCGACGCACAGTGTCTGGGCGACGCGCGGGAGGCGCGTGCGGGAGGACAGGGCCCATGCGCAGGAGGCTGGGGCCTAGGCGACGCGCGGTAGACGAAGGTGGCCTAAGCGCGTGGGGATGACCGAGGCCATGGCCTAGGCGGCGCACGAAGAGCGCACGGAGGGCTTGGAGGTGGAAGGGGCTAGGGTTTGGGTTTGGATTGAGAATTCTGATCTAGGACCGTCGCCCTGATACTAGGTTGGGAAAAATAGGAGACTTGTTTATTCCATATGCCCTAGGCTCTCTTATATAGGAGAGTAGCCTATGGGTAAATTACATCAAGAGTTCAGAAGAAAAGAAAAAGTATGAAACGGTACATAATAACATAACATATATCTCTACAGATCCATGGGAGTAGTGGCATGTCTGTAATCTGCCATGCCTGTCTCAGAGAGAAGATCTGTAACCTACTTCCTTTGGGTCATCACAAGACCTCGTTGTTCCTGAAAAACTCCAGTCCAAGGAAGTAGCGTAAACTACGAAGGCCATTGATCACAAACTGCTGGCCTAGGAAATCCTTAGCAACCTGAATCAAATGCCTTGCTCGTCATCTCTTGTAACAATTGTTGGAGTATTTGGTAGTGCACCTATTGAGTTGTAGCAGGGTAAATGGATCCTGGAGAAGATCCATTTACCCCATCCTGTGTTTAGTCCCATACCGCCCAACGGTGGGTTTTGGAGGCTCTGGGAAGGCTATATAAGGAGCCCCAGACCTCCTGTACTCATTGAGAAAAAAGCAATGCATAGCATGCCCCGTTGAGGGCTTCTCCCGTGGTTTCATCCCGCTCCTCACGGAGTAGGGTTCCACGTAAAAATCTTTTGTGTTCAATGTTTATCTTTATTTCTATGCTCTGGTTATCGTTTCCGCTTCCGCTTCCGATTTTCTAACAACAATGATATCGTCAACATAGACAAGAATGACAACTGTACCTCTCTGAGTCTTGTGAACAAACATAGAATGATCGACAGCCTATCGTACAAACCTGTGTTGCTCTATCATGTTCGAGAGCTTCTGGAACCATGCTTTTGGACTCTGCTTAATGCCATAAATCGTCTTGTGAAGCCTGCAAATATTCTGACACCCCCCCTTAGTACCGAACCTAGGTGGCTGCTGCATGTAGGCCTCCTTCTGTAGATCACCATATAGAAAAGCATTCTTCACACCAAGCTGATAAAAGGTCAAATCCCGTGTCACTGCAACTGATAGAAGGATACATAGAGTATAATGTATTGCCACTGGAGAAAAAGGTATCCTGATAGTCCACCCCATATGTTTGGGTGAACCCACGTGCTACAAGTCTCGCCTTGTAACGATCTACACTGCCATATGCTCGGTGCTTCATTTGAACACCTGCTTGCACCCAACAACGAATGCGTCAATTTGAGCTGAAACAAGGCTCCAAATACCACGTGACTGTATCACATCTATCTCCTCCATGGCAAGACACCACTGACTGTCCTGAATAGCCTCCTGATATGTCCGTGGTATCTCTACAGCTGACAGTGCCAAGGTAAATCTCCTGAAATCTTCTGAAAGTCTGCTCAAAGAAACGTGGGCTGCAAGAGGATATGAAACACACGTACGTCTCTGCTTTCACAGAGCAATCGACACATCGAGATCATCTGCCATCTCCTTAACCGGTAAGTTTCCCTCTTGAGCGGGTACCTGCTCATCCTGTAGGGAATCCTGCTGCACAAACAACTCTATAATGTTATCAGTAGAAACAATGTGCTCATTACATACCTGAGGTATGCTGGATGATGGGGAAGACATGTGAGCATGGGGAATAGAGCGAGACCTGTCGGCTTAAGACACGTGGCAAAAACTGAGTCAAGGTAGATGGTGGTCCAGGAGTAGCCACATAAGCAGGCTTAGGAGCAGGTGTATGCACGGTTGATGGTGGTGGTGTGGGAGGTGGTAGAGCACGTGCATGTGTAGGTGGTAGTAGTGCTGTAGGAGGTGGAGAAATGTAGATCTTCTCATTAGAGTCATATGGGGTCAGTCTGTCACCTGTAGGAGAGAAATATATGACAGACTCATAGAATGTAACATCAACACAAACAAAATATTTCCGTCGAAGCGGATCAAAGCAATGGTACCCTAAAGGAGATCTTGTCACGACCAGGCTGAAAATCATGAAAAAGGCTACAGATCCAAACACACATGGTGTAAGGGAGAAAAGATCATTTTCAGGAAATGCAATCGAGAAAAAGACCTTCTCTTCCAAAAAAGAGGAAAGCATGCAGTTCACTAAGTAGCATGCAATGAGAATCACACCATCCCGGTAAGCGTGGGGAGCATGACTCTGAATCACAGTGTTCGGTCACATCGAATAAGTGACAATGTTTGCGCTCGACAACACCATTCTGTTGAGATGTATATGCACATGAGGTCTGGTGTACATTTTTTTTGAGGCTCAAAAAAAGGGGGAGACACTCTACGGTGTTCGCCTCAATATATTAAAAGGAAAAAAAACAAAGAATGTTACAAGAAGGGAACGAAAAACAAACAAACAACCAAGACCCAAAGGGGGAGACGGAGAAAGCAACAAGCACAGATCACCCCCAAAAAGCCACGAAAGGGTCACCCATTATACCAGTCATCCAGAAGACGTAAGGAAAGGAAAATAACATTCTCCCGGTAGAACCGTGGCCCCGCGAAGAGGGCCTCATTCCTCCCCAGCCAAATACTCGACAACCTTGCTAGCGGAACCAAGAACTCCTTCCTTTCCCTGCTCCCGTTGCAAAACAAGCTCTCGCAAAAGGCAATCATGTCCTCAGAGTTGACCCATTCGAGATCAGCCCAAAGGCCCCGAACCAAGTTGCAGCCAAAGAACAAGTGGTCGATGGTTTCCGCCTCCTCATCACAAAGCCTGCAATTAGGTCCAACATTAGCAAAGAAGCGGGCGCAACGGTCACGCGTTAAGAGCCTCCCCCTGCGAATAAGCCATAGGAATACACCAATGCGCTCAGGAAGCTTCAACCCCCAGAGGAACCAGCAGTCACGCAAAAGAAGATCATCCCCCACCTGAGGACGGGGAGCTAGAGCCAGATACGCCTTACGCGTGGAAAAAAAGACCGTCTTTCCAAGTCCAGTGGTCCCGGCCATCATTAGGTTGGGCAGCGTCAGCAAGCAAGTTCAGTAATGAGAGAAAATCTTCCATACGCTGATCCGAAAAATTGGCAATAAAGCGAGGACACCAGCAACCATCCACCCAGCACGAGGCCACCGAGGCCTCCTTATCATCCGCCAAAGCAAACAAACGGGGAAAGCGATCCTTTAGAGTACCCCTTCCCGACCAATCGTCGGACCAAAAACAAAAAGAATCCCCCTTTCCCAAGACTGGCTTGAGGGAGAGGTTACGAATAAAAACTTCCAAAACACCACGCCAAAACGGAGTAAGGTGCCCGTAAGCATCTCCCCATGTGAAGCCCATCATCGCCTCCCCCAGAAACTCCCGCAAAACATTAATAAAGAAGTTATCCTCCTGGCCCCAGACCCTACTCGCCCATTTTAGCAAAAGAGCCTCGTTAACAACCTCCAGCCTCCGCACCCCCAAGCCACCAGCCCGCTTGGGCCGAGTAACCTCATCCCAAGCCACCAAATGAACCCCCCTACCCCCTCCCCCTTCTTACCCCACAAGAAACCCCGCATACAACGCTCAAGACGCAACCGAATCCCCTTAGGCATACGTCGAGCCGAGAGGAAGAAAATAGGAATAGAGGAAAGCACCGCCTTAAGAAGAACAAGACGCCCCCCCTAGATAACAACGCGGCGCGCCACCCAGCAAGGCGAGCCTCCATCTTCTCCACAACCAAACGCCAATCGCGGATCCTGACACGACCCACGACCAAAGGCAAGCCAAGGTAATCAAAAGGGAGCCCACTCGGAGTAGACCCCAACAACCGGCCACACTCCAACGCCTCCTCCTGCGACATCCCAAAAGGGATCACCTTAGACTTAGCACCATTAATCAAGAGCCCCGATAATTCACTGAAAAGCTCCAGAGTAATCGCCATACCGGAGACCTCAGAAGTGCCACCTCGATGAAGCAAATAGTGTCGTCTGCAAACTGAATTAAGGGCACCTGGAGGGTCCCCACAGTGAAGCCCCTGGTCAGCTCCGCCTCGATCACGCAGTCCAGCATACGAGCCAACACGTCTGACGCCAGGACAAAGAGGAGGGATGCGAGTGGACACCCCTGCCGCACCCCCCTACGCGGCTGGAAGAAGCCCCCAACCGGGCGTCCATTAAACAAGACCGAGAGGGAGGCCGTGGTCACACAACGACACACCCATGAAATCCAAACCTCAGGGAAGCCCCTCCTTATCAAAACAGACCACAAGAACCGCCAATCAAGACAATCATAAGCCTTGGCGAAATCAATCTTCCACAGAACCCCCATCTTGTTGTAGCTCTTCCAATCCGCAACCAACTCGGAAGCCACCGCGATGCAATCCGAGATCTGCCCTCCACGAATGAAGGTGGCCTGGGCCGACGAAACCAACGAGTCAAGAACGGCAACCATCCTCCTCGCCAAAACCTTTGCAATGATAAGATAGATCCCATTCGAGATAGAGATAGGCCTAAAGTCCCCGATGCGATTAGCCGCTGCAGACTTAGGGATCAAAACAATGAGGGCCCTATTAATTTTATCAAACCCATTGTTCCCCTCACAAAATTCGCTAACAACCTCCATAACGTCATTGGCCACGACATCCCAAAAATCTCGGTAGAAAGCCACAGGGAAACCGTCAGGGCCCGGTGAACCATCAGCATTTAAGTCCCACACAGCCTCCTTAATCTCAGCCAAGGAGATCGGCCTAGTCAGTGCCACAGAATCCAAGGGCGCTAACGAAGGGGCCCCACGACCCAACCATCGCCACTTGCGCTGCGAGCGATCACCATAGGCACGCTTGAAGTGATCCACAGTGGCAACCCCCAACTCCTTCTCACCACTAACCAGAGCACCATTAACAAAGAGAGAGCGAATTGAGTTGTAGCGCCTTCTTCTGCTAGCCACACGGTGAAAGAAAGCAGTATTAGCATCGCCCTCCTTGATCCATTTAAGACGCGAACGCTGACGCCACTCCAGGTTTCGTTTCTTGTCCTCCGTGCTGACCACGAATTGCGCAGCAGTGCGCTCTTGAAGCTCCTCCGATATCAAATCCCTATTGTTCTCCGTCTGGTCCAGACGAGCAATGACATCCTCCGCCGCCGCCCTAGCAGCCACACGAACCATTCACGTGTCCTTAAATAACGCCAGGAGCTTCCGCAAAGAGGCGAGCTTCTGATCAAATCTACGAGCAGCAGACCCCACAAAAGAGGCCTGGTTCCAGTGATTGGAAACCAAGTCTCTGAAGTTGGTCTCCAAAAGCCAGCATTTCTCATAACGAAAAAGACCCCTCGGCCGGAGGTCCTCCCCAGAGTCCCACATAATAGGATTGTGATCAGAGAAGGATCGCGGACGAGAAGACACCGAGCACAGAGAGAAAGCCTCCATAAGTTTTCCATTAGCCAAGAATCGATCAATCCTAGATCGAGACGCATCATTCCTCCAGATGTAAGAGATATCATCGGGGACCAGCCCCTCCAGGGCTAACTCATCCAGAAGCTCAACAAACTCGCGCGAGCCTGGGTCCTGCCCCCCCCGGCCCCGAGGACGACCCGAAGAATGAGCAGTCACGTTGAAGTCCCCCCAGCAGCCACAGAAGGCCCTCAAAAACAGAGGCCGCGTCCCGAAGATCATCCCACAGCTCCCGCCTGAGGACGTGGCACGTAGGCGCATATATACATGAGAAAGCAATAGGAGCAAGGGAGTCAGCCCGAACCAACACCACCGACAGAACATGCCTTCCCACCCGCACAGAGGAGAATGAGAAAGCCGCAGAGCGCCACGCCAGCAAGAGACCACCCGCCGCCCCAATCGCGTCCATCGTCCTAAACTCATCCACAGCGCCCGCACCGAAAGACCTCCATAAAGTATCATCCACCCCCGTCAATTTCGTTTCTTGGATAAAGGCAAGATCACAGCCCTACTCTGAGAATCGCAATCCCAAAGAACACTGCCTATCAGGGTTCCCAAGGCCTCTAACGTTCCAGGATAGAATCTTCATTAAAGACCAGCATAGCTCCCCCCGACCATACTGAGGCCAGCCGCCTCCGCCACCGAATCCCGCAACGTCGGACAAGAATGCTGCACCGAGGAGCCAAGGCGAGAGCGGTTACGCCTGCAATAGCGCTTCCCAGAGCGCTTGTCCGAAACACTCCCCACCGCGGAAGGAGCATCCCCACCAGATGGAAGCCCGATGGATCCATCCCCAACGTCTGTCAACAATGCTGCACCTGAAGGAGTCATCCCCGAAGAAGCCCCCCGACCCATCGGAGGGGAGGGGGAGGGGAAGCGGAGCACAATCGGAGGAGTAGCAGGCGAAGGAACCAATACGACATCCGAAGGCGGCCTAAGTTCCTCCACCTGGATCCGATGGGCCAAAGCCGAAGATGAGTCGGGCCCCGAAAGAGAAGAGTCAGGCACCAACAGAGAATATTCGGGCATAATCGGGTCAGAGGGCTGCCACTTCATTTCCCAAGAGCCGAAATTAATGGATCCGTTAAAGCCCGTCATAGCTGGAGCAGGTACATGCCCCGAGAAACACAACTGCAAGGCGTTAGCCGACAAAAACGGACGAAAAAGAGAAGGCAAATCGTCCTCGATCGTGGCCAAATCCAATAATCCTGCCCTTTCAGACGCCATACACAACACACGAGGAGGCAAATCGAAGGGACTTGAGAAGTTGAACCCAGAAGGCGGCGCTTTGGAATAACCCCCAACGGATTCCACCTGGCAACCGGAAGACGATGCGACGTCCCCAAGTCCCAAGCGATGCTCAATGTCGGAAGCAGCCGGAGGCGTAGGGCAAGCCGCCGGCGCCGGCGAGGGGGCGATGACAGAAAGCTCCACCTTGAATCGCCACCGGCCAATCTTCAAAGTTCCGAAGAAGACCTTACCAACCGCATCTCTCAGAAAGCCCCTTGAACATTCCATGAGAATCCGAGTGCACTTCCAATCCGCCCCCGGTGAGAGTCCATCATCCACGACTGCCAGAACTTCCCTCCTAGGTCTAAGCACCTTGGACAAAACGAGGACCGTTCAAGAGAGAAATGGCACACCACGCACCTCCGCCACACAGACCTCAGTATCTGAGGAGGCACCATCAACCACCCGCAACCTCCTCCAAACATCTTCGGAGTCGCCATTACAGATAAGCCTTTCCCGTTGCTCCGGGAAAGACCACGAACGCAGCAACGCGAAGAATCCAGGATTAGGAAGTCCCCCATGAATCGAGGGCCCAAAAAGCCAAGCAGGTGGGATCTTACAGCATTCCAATCCACACCAGGCCGTCGCACAAGCCGCACCGCCACAACGAAGTGAACATCAGCGTGCATCCCCACCTCACACACCGTCTTTCCATGCACCGCCTCCCCATGCACAGACTCCCCAACCGCCATCTTCCCATGCAACCCAAGACCCGAGGTCGACGTCTCCCCCGCAATGCTCACCAGACACCGACAGCAGTTGCCCCACCTCCCTCACCATCCACCACCTGCGCATAAGAGCAAGCCCCCTCTCCCCAAGAGGGCCTAGGCGACCCAACTCCGACGCCAAAAAACACCCATGCTCCCCCGACCCCTGCTTCCCCGACGGAGCATGCAGACGAGGCCGAGAAGAGCCGGCAAGACCAGAAAGGGACCAACAGGACGCTCTCCGATGACCCACCTTGCCACATGCATAGCACCGAGGCGGAAGCCGACAACCCGAGGCAAGATGGCCATGCAAACCGCACCTAAAACACCTCTTCCCCAACTTCCTGTGCGACACCTGTGCCCACTCGTCCTCCCCAAGGTTGTAAAAGTCGCCCGATTGGTCCGACTAGTAGGTCCGACTAGTCTAGTCAGTGGGGTAGCCGACCGAGTACCGACTAATTCCGACTAGTACACTAGTCGACCAAGTTTTTGCTTGGAGATACCACATTCTTATATGTTTTGCTTTTTTTATAAGCAAACTTATTATAATATGCTCAATACTTTATTTAAATTCAATTACTTTTTTTATTTTACTATGATAGTATAAAAATGTACAAAATCTATGTAAATATATGTATAAAAATGAGTTATATATTTAAAATAATAATAAAATTCAAAGCCGACTAAAGTCCGACTAAATCCGATTAGTCGTCCGACTGCCGATTAATCCTTAGTCAGTAACCCAACCGACCGAGTACCGACTACCGACTTTTGCAACCTTGGTCCTCCCCCCTCTCCCGCTTCTCTCCACCCTCACCAAGTAGTGATGGCCCAACACCAAACCCCTGACGCTCCCCCCTCCTCTCCGCAACCTCCCCAGAGGAAGTAGACCCAACCTCCAACCTCGCCGACGTCGCCCCTCCAGAAGCCTTCACTCACCACCAGCGCTCCATCTTCCGTCTGATAGGTCTGGTGTACAATGCCAAAGGACTTAAGAAACTTGGATAGTTGTAAGGTGCAGAGCTCAAGGCATTATTAGAACATAGATACTTGACAATAGTAGTAAACATATTATTTATATCATTAATGAATGACTTAATAACATATCTAGCCTCAGACTTATTCTTTGACAGAAAAACCCAAGAAAGTCTAAAAAAGTCATCTACAACAACCTGATAAAAATGATACCCCTGGTGATCAGGGACACAACTTAGACCCCCGATATCTAATAGAAGGAGCTCAAATAACTGAGAACTGCTCCGACTCTGACGAGATGGAAATGAGGAACGGTGATGTTTCCCAAGCTAGCCAGCCTCGCATTGGAAGGAAGACCGCGCAGAGATCTGTGGGAGGACATTACACAACTTCTGCTAAGGAAGATGGTTAAAACGAAGGTGCTACATGTACGGTGAGACTGGTCCAGTAGGAATAGTAAAGGCGCCAACATGAGGAGGCTGGACCAGTCTATAGAGCCCTCGTTGCTCACGGTCACATTCAATCACCTTGTCCGTGAGTATGTCCTGAAACACAAGAGAAGAAGGGTTAAAATGACACGGCAATGCGGATCCTTAGTAATTTAACTAATAGAAAGTAAGTTCGTCTGAAAATCAGTGGCATATAAAACATTATGAAAGCGCATGGATGGCGTTAAATGCACCTTCCTCTATCATGTGATGGGTAATTGAACCTCGTTAGCAGTAAGGGCCCATCTACCAAGAGGTATAGTCCTTTAAGTCATGAAGTAAGCTGTCTCCACACAAATGGTGGGATGCAACGGAGTCCATGATCCACTCTATCATATCTGCACTGCTGCTAACAGTAAAAGCGTATGCGATACCTGAGGAGCTTGAAGAAGCTCTAGTTGCGGCTGCAGTATCTGTGGATCCTGTAGTGATAGTGCTCGCCACTGGAGTCATGATCTCTCGTATATGAGAACAATGTCATCAAGGCGTGGATCTGCCTGAGGAGCTGTAGTCTCTGAAGGCTCGATCTGCTCTGTCATGCGAGCAGATGCGGGATATCCGTACTTCTGATAGCATGTGTCCTCAAAGTGTCCTGGACGACGACAGTATGTGCAAGGGCCACACTGATGTCCACCATCTCTGCCATGGGGACTACACCCTCTAAACTGAGTAGAGCTTCCTCTGTCACGAAAAGCAGCCATCGCAGAGGAAGGCTGTGTAGTAGCAACAGATGGAATACAAAGCCTGCTGAGATGACTGTAAGCCTCCTCCATGGGAGGTATGATCGCCCCAGTAAGGAGATGTGCTCGTGCTACATCGTACTTTGGGTCAAGCGCTACCAAGAAAACTCCAACCATTGTGGAGTTCCTATATGTCATCTGCTACTCTGTGGAGGTCATAATTGGCATGAAGCTGTGAAGCTTCTCTAACATGCCACAAAGCGAGGAGTAGAAGGTGTGCAGTAGGCGGCCATTCTGCTTTGCCATGTATATGTCAAACTGAAGCTGAAGAAGCTTGGCCTCATTCTTCGCTTGGGCATAAGTGGATTTTAGAATATCCTACAACACCTTGGCGGTGGGCTGGTTTACAATATCATTAGTTATCTCTATGGTGAGAGTCTCAGAGAGCCAAATACACGCGTAAGCGTCATCTTGCTTCCACGAAGTTTTGTCCTCAGTCTTATCCATCACCTATGGCTTCATCAGAATGTGCTCCTTATTGTTGCACTGCATAAGAATCAGAAATTGCATGGACCACAACTCATTGCTGGTCCCATCCATCTTCATGATGGGAGCCAGGTCCTTGAATGCATCAGACAAAAAACACATATCATCCTTGTTTTCTGACATGATGGAAGAACGACTGGAAAAATGTAACTTGACTGGGGAAGTAGACTGATTTGATCGAGTCTACACAATCATATGGAGGATTGATTGTACGTGTATACTCATACAACCATCCTCTTAATCCTCGATAGCGTAAGGCCGGAAAACATGATTTAAAGGTCTGAAATAACAGGTTTTCAACCAAAGTTAGACCACTTGATCACCACACAGTGGCACTAGGGTGCCTTAGGGGGTACCTGCAGCATGTAGGAAGGCCAAAGATGGCATGACAACACTGAGAGGCAGTTTGGGGCCTTTTGGCGGCGGGCCTAAGAGGCCCTAGACAATAGCAGCGATGGCCTGGAGGCCTGTTGGCTGGGGCCACGAAGGGTCCTAGTGGCCTCCTGGTGGTGCTAGGTTTGCCGTTGGTGGATGGCGGCAGGGTCCAAGTACTTTAGCAGCCCCCGGTGGTGGCCTAGAGGCTGGAAGCGACGCGCAAGAGATGCGCGATAGAGTCCTCTGGGTGACGAGGCTCGGTCATGGTTTGCAAAAACTAGCCTCGAGACGGTCGAGGCGATGCAGTCCTATTTAGCCTTGAGGTGTACGCCTCAGTTCAGTCATGTGAGGTGTGCGCTTCAGGTGGCTGAGGCATAGCCTCGAGGTGGAACGCCTCGAGGCGGTCTGGGCTTTTTTGAGGTATTTTTATAATTTTAATGGTTTACTTGGTAGTTTGAGAAGCTTATAAATATCTACTTGTTTATGATAATGATTATACAAGGTGAATGCCTAAATATGATGTTACTTTCGTGCCCATAACTTCATATTTATAAGTAATTATGTCCAACTATTTCGACAAACTCTTACTATTTCACTCTTAATGAATGAATTCATAATATCAAGTCAAACAATATTTGTAAACTTAACGAGATTTGCAATATATCAAGGAAAACGAAATGGATAAGGTTCACGATTTCTAATGCTGCCATATATTATATGTTAGACACATAACATAAAATTCTTCGACATATATTTAATCATACTTTTAATTATAATAATATTTCAAAGATTTGTCGAAATGGATAGGATTTACACTTTCTTATGCGGAATATATGTTAGACAAATAACATAAATTTCTTCGACATATATTTAATTGTACTTTTAATTACAAAAGTATTTCAAAGACATATATGTATTGTTTAATTCTTTCACAACATTTATAGACAATGAATTCATTTTTGATTGGTTGAAAATATGTAGAAAGGGATATGATATTGTTCTGTCTTCTATTTTGGAGTTCTTATCTCTATTATTTCATCATATCTTATAATGTTAAGTATTATACATGGGGCGATGAACATATAATTACATTAACATATATATAACTATAGTTTATGCATATTTTTCTCTATAAATTGAGGCTTACGTGAGGAATGGAGGGGGGTTGGAGCGCTGGTGGAGAGTGCGCGAGCGGTGGAGGCCAAAGGAAGTTGCACGTGATGTTCCGGAGCGAGTTTTCGAGACCAAAGGCGTTCGAACCTCAGTCACATCAAGAGGAAGGACTTCGTGGAGACCGAAGGAAACTATCGGAGGAGTGCCTCTCGCGTCTGGGAAACGCATGGAAAGCTCGGCTAGCGTGGTGAACGATGGCTGTGCGCATCGGTTCGACGCTAAAGGAAAGGAGGTATACAGGGGGAGTGATGGCGATGATGTGCAGGTGTCTGATGATCAAGTGGGGAGTGGAGCATGGGTTCGTGTTTCTCACAAGAAGCCGGGTAAGCGATGTTTTAGATGTGGCGATCGTGGTCATATTGCACCGGCCTGTGGGCTGCCTGCAAGATGCTACGGTTGTGGAAGGGATGGCCACAAGAAAGCTTCCTGCTGGTTCGGTGTTGCCCGGGCGGTTTCTTCTGTTCGCAAGGACTCTCCCTCGGCCGGGGGGGGGGGGGGAGCTTTGCATGCTGCTTCTTTGGACTTGGTTCCTGTGGGGGGGAAGGGTTCAAGGTCATTTGCGCAGGTTGTTCAAGATTCCTAGACACCTATTCATGCGAAGAGTGTTGGTGTAGATTTGTCAATTCCTTTTGCTGGCGATGTGAAGCTGGAGATGGCTGGAGGGGGCCACGCGGTGGAAGCTGCTCCTCGGGAGAGGGGGACGGAGAGGTCTGAAGAGGGCGCTCTGCATGGGCGGTTCGTGAAGGGGGTTGGGTGTGTTGGAGCTGCTGTGGGGTTAGCACTACGTAAAGGAGTTGATTGGAGCAATGTTGACTTGCGTTTGCATGGTTTCCTGGGACCCATGTTCGGCGGAGACGTAGTTGTTTTGGACAGCTCCAGATGCTGTGTTCGTGGCCTTTCTTTGGTGCAATGTCGAAGCCTGTTGACGAGTGATGCTTTTGAGGACATCTCCTGGAGACCTTTGCGGTACGACGACAGAGCTTGCGGTGATGTTGAAATTTGTGTTGTGGAGGTGCGAGGGGTTCCTTTCCTCTCTCGTACGGTCCATGGCTTAGGGAAGGTTCTTCGGCGCTGGGGGGAGGTGCTGGCGATTGTGGGTGATGGTTACGAGCCGGGCTCCGATTGGAGGGCCACTCAGGTTCTTTTGGAATGTGGCAGGAGCTTGCTGGATGACGTCTTGGGCAAGGTGTTCTTTGAGTCCCTCTCGGTTCGTCGATTCCGCTTCCCGGTGGAGATCTCTTTCTTGGAGCCTCCGGCGCCGCCGCAGGCGGTGGCTGGGCCGGCGGGCTCCTCGATAGGGATGGTGGCCCCTGCGTTTGGTGATGTTGCCTCGTCTCCTGTTGGCCAGCTGCGCTGCATGGGGGTCTTCGCGAAGCGTCGCCCCCCTGGGTTGATTGCCCGCGCCCCTTCGATGGATTTTCTCGGTTGTCGTGCGAATTATCCCTAAGAGGCGATTTGGGGGGGCTGCTCGAGGTTGATTCTATTCACGGCTCTTATGGCTGGAAGGTGGACCGTGCGCTGAGCGTTTCTTATTTGGGCCCGTGGACGGGTCTCCCATCTGTGAACCTTTGCGGGTCGGGGAAATTCGGATCTTGGTCCGGCGGGGAAACCTCTTTCTACTCCGCGGATTCGGATCTGGATCCCTTCAGGTCTTTACATGGGTCCATCATAGGGGCGGGTACTATTGCGGACGTGCTTCAAGATCCTCCTTCTGTTCCGGCCTTGTCTGGGTCAGTCCTTTCTTCGGTTGATGGCATGCCTAAAGTGGTGGGATCAAGTTCGGGGTCCATTCTGGGGCCTTATTGTAAAGCTGATGAGGGCTCGTCTCTCCTCGCCTTGCCGAGCCCTGTGGTGTGTGCTTCGGATGCGGTCGATGATGTCGACCTGGGAACACGCTCTGATAAGAGATCGGGGAAAAGGTACCGTAGGAGGAGCAGATCGCGTACGGGGGTCGCGCCAATTCTTTCTTGTGCGTCGTTGAGAGACACTGTGGCGGAGACGGCTGTCCTTTCGTATACTGGAGGGAGTTGCCATCTTTTTTAATGAAGGTTCTATCCTGGAATGTGAGGGGGCTAGGGGACGATGAGAAGAGAAAGGCGTTGGGTGCCAGGCTGTCGGAGTGGGGTTGCGATATTGCCTTGATCCAGGAATCGAAATTGAGGGGGATGGATGATGCTCTGTGGCGATCCTTTGGTGCGGGAGCGATGGATGGCTTTAAAGCCTTGGATGCGGTTGGTGCGGCGGGGGGCTTATTCATTGCTTGGAGGTCGGCGGCTTTTATGTTCGATTCTTCTATTCCGAGGAGACATATGATATCGGTGGTGCTGGTGAGGGGTGCGATGGCCTCTCCGATCGCTTTTTCTTGCATTTATGGGCCTTGCTATCATATTAAAAGAGACGAGCTCTGGGAGGACTTGCGTGTCGCGGGGCTTGCTTTTGTGGGACTCCCTTGGATCATTGGGGGAGATTTCAATGTGACTCTTCACTCCTCGGATCGCCCACGGGCGCGGGGGGGCCGGGACCCAGGGTCCTCGATTTTTGCGGAGCTTGTGGACTCCTTGGCTCTGGAGAATTTGGTGGCTTCTGATATCAACTACACTTGGAGGGGCGCAGTTCCCGATCTCGGATTGATCGGTTTTTGGTATCGGGTGGATTGATGGAGATGTTTCCTTCTTGCTCGGTTTCTTCTAGGCCAGGGCTTTCTCGGACCACTCGCCAATTACGTGGGACTCTGGTGAGACCCGTTTACTGAAAGGCCTCTTTAGATGCGAACGTTGCTGGCTCCTTGAGCCTCGTTTCAGGGACGTTGTGGCCGAGCAGTGGGCTTCTTCCTCCGTGGAGGGGTATGCGGCCTTGAGGCTGGGCCGCAAGCTTGACTCTTTGCGGAAGAGATTGGCGCTGTTTAAGAGGGAGTCGCGGGAGTCGAGGGTGGCGCTAAGATCGGAGGTTGAGGAGATTATTAGGAGGCTTGATTCTGTTGAAAACGAGAGGGATCTGAATGTGGACGAGCTGAATGAGCGGTCTTCTGCGCAAAAGAAGGTGGTTGAGGAGGACAAGAAGCGAGCTATCGAGTGGCGCCAGCGTTCCAGGCTGAAATGGCTCAAAGATGGAGATGCAAACACGTCATTCTTTCACCGGGTGGCTAGTGGGAGGAAGCGTAACAATTCACTGCGAGATATTTCTGTTGATGGGGAGCGTTTTGTGGGGGATAGCGCGATGGGGGCTGCTATTGTGGAGCACTTCGGGGGCGTCATGTCGACGCGCTCCACGAGACCTTGGAAGTGGTTGGGGCTGGGGGTGCCAAAGGTTTCCGAGGAGGACTGCGCTATGCTTATTAGGTCGATTTCGTTGATGGAGACTAAGGAGGCTGTGTGGGAGCTTAATCACGACGGGTCTCCGGGGCCTGATGGTTTCTCCGTGGCTTTCTTTCGGGACTTCTGGGATTTGGTGGGCGACGAAGTTTTTGAGGTTGTTGTGGAGTTTTGCGAGGGGAATGCGGGTTTCGATAGGCGTAACAGGGCCTTGTTGCTTCTGATCCCCAAGAGGGCTGCGGCAGACGATATTGGGGACTTTCGGCCCATATCAATTTCGAACGCCATTTACATAGTTGTGGCTAAGGTGCTGGCTAGGAGGCTTGCTAGAGTGCTGGACTCGCTCGTTTCTCCCGTTCAGGCTGCTTTCATTAGAGGGAGACAAATTTCTGATTGTATTGCGGTTGCTTCGGAATTGGTGGCTGATTAGAGCTCGTCGGGTAGGCAGGGGGTGTTATGGAAAATTGATTTTGCCAAAGCCTATGATAGCATTGATCGGGGCTTCATTTGGTCGGTCCTCAGAAGGCGGGGATTTCCGGAGCTGTGGATTTCTTGGATGCGGCGTTGTGTGACTACAGTTTCCTTCTCTGTATTAGTTAATGGGGGTTTGGAGAGGGTGCTAATCCAGCCGAGGCGGGGCCTGCGCCAGGGTTGCCCACTAGCCCCACTACTTTTTGTTCTAGCTGTGGATGTATTGGCTCGGATGGTGGACCGGGTTGTTGCTGCTGGCCTTTCGAGGGCTTCTCCAAGGGTGGCGTTTCAGTGCCGCTATTACAGTTTGCGGATGACACTTTGTGCTTCATTGAAGGTGGTGCTAGTGAGGTTGCTGGCATATCGGTGACTCTTGAGCTCTTTAGCGAGTTGTCGGGGCTGGTCATTAATGGTGCCAAGTCAAAGGTTATTCCTTTTGGCTTATCGGTGGATTTGGCGCTTGATTGTGCGAGGATTCTGGGGTCTGGTCCCGGGGTGCTGCTGATTGACTACCTTGGCCTCCCGCTGGTGGTTGGGAGGCCCAGACTTAGGGACTGGAGTGAGGTTGTTGAGAAGGTTGAGGCGAGGCTGGCGGGGTGGCGCGCGGCGCTCCTTTCGAAGGGCGGAAGGCTGGTCCTTCTTCGCTCGGTTCTTGCTGCCATTCCGATGCATTTTCTGTCTACTCGTCTATTGCCAGCTGGGATTTGCCGGAGACTTGAGTCTTGTTTCAAAAGGTTTTTGTGGGGGAAATCGGGTGCGGAGGGGAGGGGGTTCCACCTGGTCGCTTGGGAGGAGGTGGCGAGGGGGAAGAAGGAGGGGGGGTTGGGTGTTAGGCGCCTCAAGTTGGTCAATGTGCTTTCTTTCTTAAGTGGGCGAGCAGGGTTTGGGGAAGGGGTGGAAATTTCTTTGTTGATGTTTTGAGGGAGCTTCATGGAGCGGAATGGGCTGGGGAGGACATGTTGGGGGTGATGCTGCGCGCTCTCCTTTCTGGCGTGGTGTTCAGGAGGTCTTCTTGAGGAATAGGGCGAGTTTTAAACCTGTGCTGGGGGACGACCGTGCCTTCTTATTTTGGAAGGACAACTGGTTGGGGGGGGGATCCCTTTTGTGTTCGCTTCCCGCGACTCTTTGCGCTTGCGGAGAATAAGGAGGCCTCGGTTGCTTGTTGCTGGGAGAATGCTTGTTGGTGCCCTCGCTTTGGGGGGGAATTTCTCCGATCAGAGGTTGGATGACTTTCTTGCTCTTCTGGACGCTCTTGCTGATGCACCTACACCTTCCGTGGGCTTGGATCATTGGGCTTGGAGGGATGGTGGCTTTTCGATTCGGAAGGCCTATGATGGGTTACTTGAGGTTCTGCCTGCTCGCTCTGAATCCCTTGTGAGAGACTGTTGTTTATTCTGGAGGATGGGCCTGCCCTTGCGCATTGTTTTCTTCTTATGGCTGGTGCACAGAAAGAGGCTCCTGACGAGAGATCGCTGCTCCAGGATGATGCATTCGGTGTCCAATCTCTGCGTGTTGTGTGATTCGGCTGTCGAATCCCTTGATCATATTCTCTTTGACTGCCCTATGGTTCGTGGGCTTTGGGATGACCCGCTTCTGGATTGGGTGCGTGCTTGTGATGTTGAGGCCTTCTGTGATTCTCTCTTCGTGAACAAGCATACGGATAAAAGGCGGCTCTTGACACCGGTGGCAAGATTATGGTCGATTTGGCTTAGTCGTAACGAGGCCATTTTTTCAGCGCAACGGTTCTACATGCTGAACGTGCTCACTCGCGCGACTAGGTTGGTGGACGACTGGAGTTGTAGCTGATTCTGCTTTTTTGTTTTTCCTTGCCCAAAACTGGAGGCTTTATCGCTTCCTTTTGCGGGTTTCACATCTTTTGTTTTTGTACCTCTGATCCTCTTTCTTAATATATTGGGACGAACACCACTGAGTGTATCCCCCTTTTTTCTTGGCTTCAAAAAAAAAAAAAAAAAATTGAGGCTTACGCCTTGACCACTCGCCTCTATTTCGAGGAAAATGTATTATTCCGCCTTTCATTTTTTCAAACCTTAGGCGTCGTCGAGTTAGGGCTAGAGGTGGCGGCGGGGATTAGGTCAGAACTCTGGTCTAGGACCGTCGCTCTGATACCATGTGGAAGGAAAGTATGAATTACTTATTGGTGAAGACCTATGGTTCTCTTATATAGGTCTATAACATGTTGGGCTTCATCAATAACAATTCATTCTTTCTTTCCACATGGTATCGGAGCGACCATCCTAGATCGGAGTTCTGATACCATGTGGAAGAAAAGAATGCATTACTTATTGATGAAGCCCTAGGGTTCTCTTATATATGAGAGTAACATGTTGGGCGAATTACATAAAGAAGACAAAGAAAAAAAAGATTAAATAAAAGATAGGGAAGGTAACTTATATCTCAACAATAATTAAATCCATATTTAATTATCTTAGATGCTTCTCTATATATGTCTGAATAATGTGAATCATATCCATATTATTAATGATAATTAAATCCCATTTAATCATCAAATTTTCGAAGCTCAGATATCATCTAATGGAACTGTTCTTGAACTCTTTCAAGGACAACATGCCTTCTCTACGGATACTTGGAGATAATGACATGACTGTTGGAGTATTTGGTTGAGCACCTACTGACTTGTAGATGGGTAAATGGATACCTCCAGGATCCATTTACCCCATCCCAGTGTTTAGTCCCACATCTACCAGTGGCGGGACTTAAAGGCTCTGTGGAGGCTATATAAGGAGCCCCAGACCTCCTGTAATCATTGAGAAAAAGGAATGCAATATCCGCCCCTTTGAGGGCTTCTCTAGTGGTTTCATCCCGCTCCTCATGGAGTAGGGTTCCACGTAAAAATCTTTTGTTTTTCTTGTTTATCATTCTAGTTATGCTCTGTTTATCATTTTCGCTTCCACTTCATATTTTCTAACATGGTATCAGAGCGGGTTTGATTCTTGGAGATGTTTTTTTTTCCTTTATTTATGTTCGAGATTCGATCGATTTTAAAGATCCAGTTATTGTTGAAGATTATTTTTATGGAGTGATTAAGTCAAAGTTCTAGAGTTTCTAGTTTGAAACCCTAATTTCTGCAAGATCATGTATTTCTGAAGATCCGAAGATCAAAATCATCATCAATATTCCGTATTCAAGGTTCAGTTTCAGGGTTCAATCTTCGGAACTCTTATTCGTGGAGGAACCTCCAGATCGCCGCAGTTTCCAGGAGAGGGGTTTCCAGCCTTGTTCGTGCACAGGCTGTTCAAGTGGAGCGGACCCCTCGGCGATGTTCTTGATCCACCCGTGCAGAACACTCCAGGGGGAGGGGTTCCAGGCAACAAGATCTTGGTTCCGTTGCCGGGATCTCCTCGTCTTCCAGGCAACTCCAGCGTTCCCTGGCCGCCAAGGCTCCAAGAGACGGAGCCCTCATCTCTCGTGCGCAACTCACAGGGCTCCAGGCGGAGCCTCCTGGCCCCATCGCGGTGCCACCTCTCACAGTCACGCAGCGGCGTCTGCGCGGCTCCTCACCCAGTCCCAGGCGGCGCTCCTCTTCTTCTCGACACCTAGGCGGCGCTCCATCTCCTCCGTGCGTGCTCCTCTCAAGCAACAAGCCCCAGCGGTGCGATGACAAACCTCCCCAGCCGAAGATCTCCCATCGACGCGGTGACAGACCCCAGGTGGCGACGGCTCCTCCGTGAGCCGCACCTCCCCTCGTCGCCGATTCTTCTTGCGCATCTCAGCGTGCTCCAGGCAGGTGCCCCCAGCGATGGCGAGCCCCATTCCCGACGGTGAGATGTGGCGCGAGCCCCAGGAGCAGCTGCTCCCACAGGCGGCAGCAGATTATCAATGGGTTCTCCCTTGTGGGATCCCTAAGGCCCGAACGGGTCCGATGCCCGTGGTTTTTTTTTAAAAAAGGTTTTGGAGGGCTATTTCGTGAAAAAATTAAAAAAAGAAAAAAAAACGGGCATGTTTCATTGAAAAAAGAGAGGAGGGAAAGCCGAAGTGCTTAAAAAAAGGAGCTGCGATATTTAAAATAGAGAGTGAGAGGGGGCTATTTTGGGCTCTTTTGACCGTAAGTGAGTTGTTCAAAAAAAGGTTAATTAAAAAAAGGCGTGTACATAATAGAAAAGCCGTACGCAATTTAAAAAAATACGGAAAGCCAAAAAAAATGGTTGCACTTTTTTTTAAAATGCCAAAAAAATGCAAGGAAGAGCCGTAAAAAAATAAAACGGCCAAATATTATCCATGTTTTGAAAAGCCGAAGAAAATTTTGTGATCGACTAATTAGTTTTGTTTTTCTCCATTATTTTATCTTCTCCCAACTTGGTCGATGTTGATTTTCCGACCAATATGGGAGAAAGGGGGAGTATTATGTAGAGTCACAGGTCTTCTTCCAGATTCAGAGATTCGTCAGACCATCCATATTTTCTGACTCTACAATGACATTTCAGATTTTAGACTCGACATTCAGATTGGTCCGAGTCCAAGTTCGAGGCACTCCATGATGAGAGGCCCTTTTTTTGAGTTCTCCAAAGAGAGACTCATCATCAGACACACATATGTTTGCGATCATTTTCAGATGAGCACATGTTTGCCATCTTTTATAGTGATCCCTATCTTTTCTTGTTGTTTCAGCCAGAGTTTTCATCATAGGGATACCAGAGTAGTGTACCATTCTCTGAGCCAGATGGGAGAGACCCAGTTCTCCGAAGAGGAGACCATTTTCAGACTCCATTCTCCAGCGACCGTAGACTCCGACGACGATTGCACAACCACGCCCCTTATTCAGTTTGGCCTTTTTTCAGAGATGAAGCAGTTGTCCACATTATTGTGGTGGGCCAGAGTGCTCCGACGAGGAGATTCAATTCAGTTGCTGTGACTCTGACATGCGCACTTCAGAGCACATGCTCTCCGACGAGGAGATTCAGCAGACTCACACTCCATCCCGATCATTCTCCTCACTTGCACGGCATGAGAAGCAATGTCCTCGACAGTAGCAGTTGTGCGTGTTGGGTTGATATTGTCCGTAGTGTACTGTAGCGTGAGTTGAGTTTCTTTCTGTTTGTCCAAACTGAGCATTGCATGCTCTAGCTTGAGGGGGAGTGTTGGAGCATTTGATTGAGCGCCTATTGAGTTGTAGATGGGTAAATGGATACCTCCAAGATCCATTTACCCCATCCCAGTGTTTAGTCTCACATCTACCAGTGGTGGGACTTGGAGGCTCTGTGGAGGCTATATAAGGAGCCCCAGACCTCCTGTAACCACTGAGAAAAAGGAATGCAATATCCGCCCCTTTGAGGGCTTCTCCCGTGGTTTCATCCCGCTCCTCACGGAGTAGAGTTCCACGTAAAAATCTTTTGTTCTTCTTTTTTATCATTCTAATTATGCTATGTTTATCATTTCCGCTTCCGCTTCATATTTTCTAACAATGACGAATGTATGTTTTATGTATAGACTTGGATAGTGAGATCTAATCTCATGTCCAGATCTGGAAGACCTCTCGGAGATGGTTGATCTATTCAGACAGAATATCTAATCTTCTCGTTGCATCTGAATCATATTCATACCAATGTCCAACACTTGGACTCAAGGTTCAGGAAAGCGGTATGCGTATGCGTTCGGACAGGTCACCGAATACTGAATAAGCGGTATGCGGGGGCATATGCGGGGTATATGCGGTTCTACGCGGTTTTCTAATTTTTAATTTAAAAATAAATAAATATCTATGAATAACATTACCACTGAATTTATGTATCTAAGTGGGGTTAAAGAAGAATTAAGAAAAACGGTTCATGTGAGATGGATGTTCATATGCTTTTAATTGCCTCATATTTAATCACAAAAAACATTTACCATAAAAACTTCACATATTAGATGATTCGTGGTAACAAAACTTCAATACACATACATGCATTACGTGAGTAAAACCTCAATCCGCATTTATAAAAATATTCGACGATATATTACATATACTTGTGAAAACAATACATGAGGAAAACATAAAACATGCATATACATAATGGTATTATGTATTGCAATTGTATACAAAATGCATGTCATATTCTTACAATAGAATGAAGGAAGAGGCAGAGTTACGGAATTAAGGACATGAATGAGAAGATTAAAAGTTGGAGCTGCTGGAGCAGTATGCGGGGCATATGCGGGGCATATGCGGGGCATATGCGGGCTACATATGCGGGAAGGGCGCATAATGCACTGATTCATGTAATCGGTGCGTTCTGCATGCTGCATGGGCATATGCAGCCGCATATGCGGCCCGTGCGGCTGATTTCATGAACACTGCTTGGACTAATATTTGATAACTAGTCTACTGAGTGGAGTCACTAAAATCCAAACCTGTTACATCATTCCCTCGGAATGGAAGCATCATGGTTATACAATCGATTAATATCACATCATCCTCGAGTATTCCTAATACCCGTATATCCTGCATACTGGAAGACTATGATTAAACCCGAAGTTCTGATCTTATTTGAACTGTCTCCTTCAGAGTTTTATCGTTAAGTTTCTCATTCGATCATTGGGAGTTGGTATCGATCATATGCTTTCCAAAAGCATATATAATACCTCCAAATATCCCAATATCTCATGAGTAAGCTCATGTCTTCCAGTTCAATAATGAACTGTATGATCCCTTTGAGAGATTGTATTACTCATATTCCCTCATATGCACACAAACTTGTTGGTATATAGATGTTGATTAAGCCATCAACTCACTGATTTGCCTAATGTACATATTTAGACATATAGTAATACATCTGTTTTCGGTCAGAGGATGCGTGCCTATACGTGACAATATACGACATAGGTCTTAGTTATCTCGATCTCACAAAGTCAACTCTTTGACTTAGTTAATCCAACACCTCTTAATCTCTATTCCTATGCAGAGGACCTGCATCAAGAGGTTGATCGGATGTCAGTCTTTGGAGTAAGGATTGCCATTTCCTTCTCAGGCTGGAGATCCCTTCTTAATAATCACTTGACAATGTGGTTGAGTCTTCAATCTAACTCTTTAGACATTCAACCCTACACTAGCCTTTATGTTCCAACATTTAGATCAACATATGTATGGTATCAAGGTGGCCATGGTACATAACCTTATTTGTACAAAGGGACCTATTATGCAAACATGTTATTCTTCATTTCATATTATGGAATGATATGCAATATCCTTTATTGCATAATGGCTCGCAGTGTGCTCACATATCCAACACATAGTTAGGATCAACAAAGCTAACTACTCCATCGTTCTCCCCAACTCAAGATAGAACCTGGAGATTTTTTTGAGGAGATAGAACCTAGAGAAACCTCACATGCATCTCAAATACTAACCCAAAGCAAACTAATGACCTTTTCTTGGATTTAACATGTATCCACTCACGACACTGACTGACTGGGCGATATCTGATGAGTGCATATAATGGCATACATAATACTCCCAACATCATTAGTGTAAGGAACTCGTGACATATACTCGTGCTCATCCTCCGTCCGTGGAGAGAATTCTGCCGATAATTTGAAATAAGAGCCAAATGGAATCTTCTCATGCTTGGCATCTGTCATTGTTGGGAAAAATGAACGAGATGTTTATTCCATCAGCCTAAGGCTCTCTTATATAGGAGAGTAGCCTATGGGTAAATTACATAAAGCATACAGCTGAAAATAAAAATAAAAGAGAAATACAAAGGAAACTAATATATATGTTAACACTCCCCCTCAAGATGGAACATAGATATCAATCATGCTCAGCTTGGACGCACACTTCTGGAATGGGCTGTAATGCCTTGGTGAATATATCGGCAGTTTGATTTTCTGAAGTAACATGAGATGTAGCAATGAATCCCTTCTGAATCATGTCACGCATGAAGTGACAGTCAACCTCAATGTGCTTGGTCCGCTCATGGAATGCTGGATTGTTTGCAATGAACAAGGCTGCTTGATTGTCACATTCTAAGTTCATAGGAAGTGGTGCATCTATACATAGATCTGTAAGCACAACCTTTACCCACATCATCTCTGTGCTAGCCTGGGCCATAGCCCTATATTCAGATTCAACACTAGATCTGGCTACCACCATCTGTTTCTTGCTCCTCCATGAGATTAGAGAATCTCCAACGTAGACTGCAAACCCAGAGGTGGACTTCCTGTCCTTGGGACAACCTGCATAGTCTGCATCCGCACATGCTGAGATAGAAATCCCCTTGCCCTTCTTGAATAGCAAACCTGCACCTGGAGATGATTTGAGGTACCTGAGTATCATATGTATGGCATCCATATGAACCTGACGTAGTTGCTCCATGAACTGGCTCACACGACTCACTGCAAAGGACATATAGGGCCTAGTGATCGTGACATACAACAGTTTGCCTACCAGTTCTCTGTATCTTCTCCTGTCCACCTCATCTGTGTCATCATCATATAGCTTCATGCTGGGGTCCATTGGTGTTGTAGCAGGCCGACACCCAAGCATACCTGTTTCACTCAACAGGTCCGTAACATATTTTCTCTGCGACATTACTAACCCATACGGATTTCTAGCAAATTCCAGCCCCAGAAAATATCTAAGGACTCCAAGGTCCTTAGTGACAAATTCACTACCCAGCTTCTCTTTCGCCTGCTTTATGCCTTGCTCATCATCTCCTGTAATCAAGATGTCATCTACGTAAACCATAATTGCAATAATACCTCTTGAAGTCTTCTGTACAAACAAGGAATGATCAACATTAGAGCGTTTGTATCCCTGTTTTTCAAAGAGGTCTGAGAGCTTCTAAAACCATGCTCTGGGGCTCTGCTTAAGGCCATAGATAGCCTTATGAAGTCTGCACACCTTGGAACACTCCCCCTCAACAGCAAAACCGGGTGGCTGTTGCATGTAGACTTCCTCCTGTAGGTCTCCATATAAGAACGCATTCTTCACATCCAACTGATATAGCGGCCACTCTCGAGTAACCGCGACTGACATCAAGATCCGTAGGGTAGAATGGCGGGCTATTGGCGAGAACGTATCAAGGTAATCCACCCCGTATGTCTGTGTAAAGCCACGTGTAACAAGGCGGGCCGTGTATCTGTCAATACTGCCATCTGCATTTTGCTTTACTGTAAATACCCACTTGCAGCTCACTGGGGTCACATCTGCAGGTATAGGAACTAGACTCCAAGTTCCCCTAGATTGAAGTGCTGCCATTTCTTCCTCCATTGCTAGACACCATCTACTATCCTGCAGAGCATCTTGATAATTCCGTAGAATATCTACAGCTGACAAGGCAACCACAAAGTTCCTGAAATCCCTAGAAAGTCGCTCAAATGACACAGAAGCTGATAAAGGATATGTAGCGCAACTCCTCTTCGATTTGCGTATAGCAATAGGAACATCTAAATCAGCTGTGTCCTCATTTGGCCCCTGCAACATATCCTGCTCAGAAATATTATTAGATCCATCAAGAGTAGTATCTTCAGTACATACCTTAGGCGAGCTAGGAGATGAGTCATGACCATGAGCTGGAGGAGGTCTGCGGGGATAATGGAATGGTAGTGGTGAAACTGGGATAGTACGTGGAGCTGCTGCTGCTGGTGGTGGTGGTGGTGATGGTATTGGTGGTGGTGGTGTCATATATATGGCATCGGTAGTCACTGGAGGTAGTTGCTGATCACCTGAGGATGAAAAATACATTACAGATTCAAAAAATGTAACATCTGCACTGACCATATACCGCCTACGCAAAGGATCAATGCACTTGTACCCCTTTTGAGTTCTGGAGTACCCAACAAATACACACTTGACAACCCTAGGAGAGAGCTTGACAACTGGTGTACAAAGGCAACTGAGCCAAACACACGAGGAGTAAGGGAAAACAGATCCTTACCAGGGTAGATAAGGGAGAAAGGAATCTGTTCATCTAGGACAGAGGACGGCATACGGTTAATTAGGTAAAATGCTGGGAGAACTGCGTCACCCCAGTAAGAATAAGGAACATGACTCTGTATAAGAAGTGATCTTGTGACATCTAGTAGGTGGCGATGTTTCCCTTCAGCGATCCCATTTTGTTGAGAGGTATAAGCACATGATGTTTGATGGATAATCCGTTTTGATGAGTAGTAATTGGCTAGGACATGAGTACACAGTTCTAGGGCATTATCACTTCTCACAAACTTCACAGATGTGGAGAAAACATTTTGAATTTCATTCAGAAAATGGATAATAATATTCCCTGCTTCAGATTTATTTTTCAACAAAAATACCCATGACACACGAGGAAAGTCATCCACAATAACTATATAAAATCTGTGTCCCTGATGATCAGGTACACGACTCGGACCCCAGAGATCAATATGAAGTAACTCAAACTTGGAGGTACTACTCCGACCCGGACGACTGGGAAAGGTAGACCGGTGATGCTTTCCCAACTGACAAGCCTCACATTGGATAGATGTGTGAGGCAGACCCTGGGGTAACACACGACGCAACTTCTGAAGTGGTAGATGTCCAAAGCGCAGATGCCACAACAGAGGAGATACTTGTCCAGTAGGAAGGGATGAGGTTCCAGCAAACGTAGTCTGATTTAGGCGATAGAGGCCTCCTTGCTCATAGCCACGACCAATCACGTTGCCCGTAAGGATGTCTTGAAAAATAAGAGAAGATGGATCAAAAATTGCCCGACATTGTAAATCCTTCGTAATCTGACTGATTGATAATAAATTCATTGAAAATTCAGGTGCATGTAACACATTCTTGAGCTGCATAGAAGATGTCAGTCTAATCTCCCCCTGACCAGTGATAGGGGAATGTGTACCATTGGCAATGACCACTGTTCGGCCTGGAGGAATATGAGAATATCCTGTAAGTAAACTCTGATCGCCACATAGATGATGTGTAGCGCCCGAGTCCATAATCCAAGGTAATGTATCTGATCTACTACTGGTAAATGCAAGCATGCTACCTGAAGCACTGGTAGATGCAGAGGCAGATGTAGCATCATCAGATTGACTCTCAGTAGTAGGTGCTGGGCCAGATGGGGGAATAATGCCCCTTAGACGGGCAACTAGATCATCGAACCGCTGATCCAAAGTGGCAACAGATGGAGGCTCTATCTGCTCAGCGACTCGTGCAGATGCAGGAAATCCATGCTTAGAGTAGCATGTGTCTTCATTGTGTCCGACGCGATGACAGTAGGTACATGTTGGCCGAGTGCGGTCTCCTCTGCCACGAGGTCCACGTCCACGGGTCTGATGATGAAATCCACGACCCCTGTTGGCGGCCATGGCTGAAGCATTCTGATTCGTGGCCGTGGAAGGGACGGTGATATGGCCCAGTCTATGAAAAGCTTCCTCCATGGGAGGAATAGTAGAATCGGCCAAGATCTGGGATCGTGCCGCCTCATACTCTGGATCAAGTGCAGCAAGGAACACGCCCACCATAGTCGCATTCCGATACGTCTTCTGTTGTTCTGGCGTGGCTGTCAGGGGCATGAAGCTGTATAGCTTCTCGAACATCCCTCGCAGGGATGTGTAGAGTGAATGTAGAGGGCGACCATTCTGCTTTATAGTGAATATATCATGCTAGAGTTGCAGAATCTTCGTCTCATTCTTCGCCTGAGAGTATGTGGCCGCCAGAATGTCCCACATGTCTTTGGCCGTGGGCTGATGTAGAATGTCATTGGCAATCTCGATCGCCAACGTTCCAGATAACCAAACTTTGTCGTATGCATCATCGGCCTCCCAAGAGGCATTGGCTCCAGTCTTCTCAGCAGGCTCTGCTTTGGTAAGAATGTGCTTCTTACCCGTTGACTTCATCATACTCATGAACTGCATTACCCACAGTTCATAGTTCGTACCATCCATCTTTACAATAGGCGCCGGACCACGAAAGGCGCCAATGGATGGGATATCTGCCTTGCTTTCTGACATACTGGAAACTGAAGACTGGAGCGATTGACTGAAGATAAGATTCGTCTACAATGACATAGACGTGTTTAGTTGCATGTGTAGACCTCAAGCAACTAAACCCATGTAGTTGACGGTGTGCGCTTTAGGGCTTAGCACACGCTTAGGGCTCTACGGTACCCGCTGAAGCACGCAGGCACGCAAGGCACGCAAGGTCTAGCGCTCAGTCGCACGCGTGGATGAGCGCGCAGTCGCACGCGAAGGTGAGCACTAGGCGCAGGCGGAGGAGCTGGTACACGCGCACAGGCGCAGGCGGAGGCACACGCGCACACGCACGCGCACAGGTGGAGGCGCACAGGCGCACAGGCGCTCGCGCGAGTATGCGCACAAGCAGAGGCGCTGGCGGAGGCGCGACGGAGGCGTAGGCGGGTCGAAGGCGCTGGCGGAGGCGCCGACGATGAGAGAGAGGCACGCGGGTTGGGTAGGGTAGGGTTAGGGTTTCGAGAACTTTGGTCTAGGACCGTCGCTCTGATACCATGTTGGGAAAAATGAACGAGATGTTTATTCCATCAGCCCTAGGCTCTCTTATATAGGAGAGTAGCCTATGGGTAAATTACATAAAGCATACAGCTGAAAATAAAAATAACAGAGAAATACAAAGGAAACTAATATATATGTTAACAGTCATGCCCCAAAGCGCTCGAAGATCTTCAGCTAGTAACTCTTCTGGCTCAAGCCTAGCTTCCGAGCCTTGACGTCCATATGTATCTCCATGCCAATTATCTTCTTGTCTACATCAAGATCCTTCATCTCTAATCCTCTAACAAGTAAGGCCTTCAATCTATTCACCTTAAACTTATTTGTAGACAATATCAACATATCGTCAACATAAAGCAGAAGAAAAATGAATGAGCCATCAACTAGGTGTGTAAAAGAGACACAAACATCACAACTGCTCCTGGTAGAACCTTGTGCATCTATTCATGAGTTGAAGCATTTGTCCCACTGACTCGGAGATTGCTTCACTTGTAAAGAGATTTCTTCAACAAGTACACATGTTCTTCGTTTCCCTCCATTTTAGAGCCTTCAAGTTAGCCCATATATATCTGCTCTTCAAGTCCTCCATGTAAGAAATTTATCTTTACATTTAGTTGCTCCAACTCCAAAGTCGTTCACAGCAACAATTGGTAACAAAGCTTGTATTGAGGTGCGCTTTATCGTATGTCATAACATATCATTGTAGTCGATATCCTCCACATGACTAAAGCCTTTAGCAACTAATCTTGTCGTGTATTTCGCATCAACAAATCTAGGGATACCTTCTTTCTTTTTGTAAATCCATTTACAACCTATCATCTTCTGTCCACGTAATGAAGGAACAAGAGCCCATGCATGATTTTTACGAAGATATATTATCTCCTCGTTTATTTACTGCAAACCAATTTGCAATGTATTGTGATGAAACTTCTTTAAAAAATTGGTCAGCTTTCATGCATCACTTGTTTCCTTTACAACGAATAGTGCAAATGCAAATGTTTTTTCTGCATATCTGGAAGGTGACTTGATTAGCCTTTGTTTATGTTTGTTTGCAGTGAACTTCTTCTCATCACATGTTGTACTTTCCTCTTCTTCCTCTGATTCAGATAAGTGGCCATGATGTGTTGGACTGGGTCGACATCAAGCTCCTCTTTCTTGTCGGTACTCACTCCTGCATATACAACAAATTGAGACAGAGCAAAACTTTCCTTGGAAGATAAAATAATGGACTCATTAAACACATCATTCTTCTCGATCATCATTTGTTGTGTTTTTTGATCGAGACACCACAGTTTACATCCTTTCACTCCAGATGCATACCCAAGAAATATGCATTCAATGGATCTAAGTTCTAGCTTCTTTATCTAACATGTGCAACTGCAGGAGAATTAAAAATCTTCAAATCTGAATAATAAGGGGGATGTCCAAACCATACCTCCTCCTCCTCTGGTGTTAGGTTGTCCAAAATAATAAAGGAGATTGATTTACAAGGGAGGAAGGCCGTTGTCACATTTGCTTTAACCCAAAAATCCTTCTTAAATCATGCATTTAGAAGCATACATATGACTCTCTAGTAGGGTTTTGTTCATGTGCTATATAACTCCATTATGTTGTTGAGTATGTTTGCTTGTATGATGTCTAGCAATGCATTCATTTTGCAAAAGTCATTGAATTCTATGGAACAGAACTCTAAGGCATTGTATGTCCACAATCTCTTGATATTTTTCATAATATACTTCTCTAGTATTTCCTTTTTTTACTGCTTGAAGTGTGTGCAAACTTCATCTTAGTATATAAGGGCATAAATATAGACCTTTATGGAACAATCATCAATAAATGTCAGCATGTATTGCGTACCACCTTTGGAGGGAACTTGAAATAACCCACATAGGTCAGAGTGAATATGATCAAGAGCACCCTTTGATTTATGTTCAACAATGCTAAACTCTTCCGTATCTGTTTGCCAAGAATAGCATGTTCATAGATTTCTGACTTATCCATGCCTTGATTATCAAGTAATATTCTTCTAACGAGGGTACTTATGCATGTCTTGCTCATATGTCCTAATATGAGATGTCATAGTCTGGTGTAATCTGTCCCTGAAATAGTGGAAACAAATGTGACACTTGTAATAGCATCATATCTCTTTGCAGACATAATAAACTGTCTATCTTTCGCAACTGTCAATATATTGCCTTTTATAGCATACTTGTATCCTCTCCTTCTAGGGTGCCAAGGGATATCATGTTCTCAGTCATATCAAAAACATGACGAACATATGTCAAGGTGACAATTGCCCCATTGTACATTTTTAGTTCAATACTTTCCAACCCTACAATCTTAGACCGCGAACATCTGCCAACGCTATGTACCTTATCGTGGCCAAGGTGCTTGCTAACAAATTTAAGTCCGTGTTGGGCTCGGTGGTGATGGATGAACAACCGGCTTTCACCTCGGGGAGGCAGATGACGGACGTGCTTGTTATGGCGTCAGATATCTGTATTGATTGGAAAAGGTCGGGGATGAGGGGAGCTCTATGGAAGATCAACTTTGCGAAGGCGTATGAATCAGTGAGTTGGAGGTTCCTCTGGATATATTTACGCAGTAGAGAATTCCCTGAGTAGTGGATTGACTGGATGAAGAGGTGCGTCACCACCTCCTCTTTTTTGGTCTTGGTGAATGGCAAACCTGGGGGGGTATTTTCAGCCGCAGAGGGAGGTCAGACAGGGTTGCCTGTTGGCCCTGTTTGTTTTGGTTGTGGATGTCTTGGGAGTTCTGTTTAGAGAGGCAGTGGAGGCGGGTTGGTGCAAAGGTTATCGTAGGGAGGAGATCTCCATCCCCCTCCTGTAGTTTGCGGATGACACCGTTCTCTTTCTGGGGGGAACTAAGGAGCAAAATTCAAATGCAGTTCAGTTGGTCGAGATATTTGGTGGCATGACGGGTTTGGAGATTAACAAGAGTAAGTCTGTGGTGATACCGTTCGGAATAAGGGAGGGTGAGCGGAACGGTGTGGCTACGGTTACGGGGTGCCCCCAAGGGAACCTCCCGATTCACTACCTGGGTTTACCTCTGGTGATGGGAAAACTGTAGTCGGCGGACTGGGATGACGTCATTAGGCGGATGGAGCGGAAACTGGCGGGCTGGAAAGCAGCGACCCTGTTCAGAGGGGGTAAACTCGTTCTCTTGAAGCATGTGCTATCAACGATACCGATCTTTTTCTTCTCCACCAGGTGGCTGCCTGTGGGGGTTAGAAGGAAGATCGAGTCCCTTATGAGGAGGTTCTTCTGGACAGATGGGAGGCAACAGAGACACGGTATGCATTGGGTTAGCCGGGAGGAAATGACAAGGAACCGTAAGGATGATGGGCTGGGAATTCGCGATGTGGAGAATATGAATAAGGCGCTCATCTCGAAGTGGATCATAAAAATTTGGGGTCTTCAACTTCTCTTGCGGTTAGATTAATGAGGAAGATCTATGGTGTAACGAGCAGTTTCGAGGTGAATAGGGTTCGCTTTGAATCCCCCCTTTGGGATGGCATTCGTGTGGTATTGCCGCAGCTTGTCACTAAGGGCATGTTTGGTTGCTGGGTTGGACTGGGTTGGGTTGGGCTGGGTTGGGGTGGGTGAATAGTAATTAGTGAGGAGGAAGTACCCTTGTGAATAGTAACCAGGGTTGGGCCAATCCAGTCCAACCCAGCAACCAAACAGACCCTAAGGTTCGTCCAAAGGTTGGGGACGTCAATCTGTTTCGATTCTGGAGGGATGATTGGACGGGAGAGGGAAGCTTGAGGATAGATTTCGTCGGTTGTTTGCTCTGGCGGCCTTGAAGGAGGCTACCCTTGGGCAGACGGTGCAAGCGGGAAGTTGGGCGCCTTTGTTCTTGACGGATCTTTCAGAGCATCACTTGGAGGAGTTCTTGGTTTTGCAGGGGACGCTACCCCAGGTGAGTTTGTTATCCACGGGCAGGGACCATTTCGAATGGCTGGACAAGGGGTTTACTGTGAAAAGAGCCTACGAAGGTTTTAACAGGCGAGAGCAGGAGCAGGAACGGGACCTGACGGACGACGTCAGCATAATTTTGGGCTGTAAAAATCCTTAGCAGGATAAAGGTCTTTTTGTGGTGTCTGAGAAGATGTCGCTTATTTGACAAGGTACACAGAGGTAGATTGTTGGGTCTAACAGACTCTCGTTGTGACATATGTGAGGAGATGGAGGAAGATTCTGATCACCTTTTTCTGAGGTGCTAGGGTTCTTCTCAGATGTGGAGGCACTTGGGGACTCCATGGCTGGATACGGGGAGCTTGCACGATTTTTGGGCCTCTCTTAGGCGGGCGGGCAGCGGACCCACGCACGATCTTTTGAAGCCATTCACAGCGTTATGGGCCATCTGGATGGACCGTAACGAAAATATTTTCAGCAACCAGAATTTTTATGAAGAAAATGTAGTGGCTCATTGTACCACGTTGTATAAATCGTGGACGCCGCGATAATGTAAACACTTATTAATATAATCTTGTACTAGTGGGGACACCTACGATGGGGATTCACCCGATCTTTCACAAAAAAAACCTTAGACTGCGAATCATTACGCATAACGATAACTCCTCCATCAACCCATTTGTTTGAGCAGAGCCAATGGCCATTTGGTGTGATGAGGTAGGAGCAATCAAAATCAAGGAGCGATGCATCCTTCTATATGTATGGTGTACTGGCCATTATAACATAGCCTACATTTCTGCATTCTATTTCTAGATTATTTGCTTATGCTGCAGAACATCTTTTTCAGATTGCTTCTTGTCTTTCTCATTGTTTGGAATTTCCAACACTTCTCCATCATATGCCCATACTTCTTGCAGTATTGATAAAACTTGTTGAGCTCTTTTTACTTTTCATCTTGCGACTTCTCAAACTTCTATCATTTTGTGTATTTGTCATCATATGAATACCTCATCCTTCCTGTTGCTTGATGAATGAGCTGTTAGTTCACGATCTGTGAAGAGAAAAGGAATCAATTGTTTATTCATGAGGCCCTAGGGTTCTCTTATATAGGGACTAGAGTTTGCCAGAAATCAACAAGGGCCTGTGATGACTTAGAGGAAACATGTCATGGATTTGCTAAGTGACACAAGTATGCTTGGATGTCGACCTGCTACTACACCCATGGATCCAAGCATGAAGTTGTATGGTGATGATACTAATGAGGTTGACAGGAGAAAATACAGGGAACTGGTGGGAAATCTTCTTCAAGTTACCACTACTAGACTCGATATTTCATTTGCTGTCACTCGGGTAAGCCAATTCATGGAACAACCTTGTCAGCTACATATGGATGCTATACAGATGATACTAAGGCATCTAAATCATCTCCAGGTGCAGGGTTGCTATTTAAAAGAGGTGTCACTATTACTATCTCAATATGCGCATATACAGACTATGCAGGATGCCCCAAGGACAAGAAGTCCACATCAGGATTTGTTATAGTTGTTGGAGATTCACTTGTCTCATGGAAAAGCAAGAAGCAAACCGTTGTTGCTAGATCTAGTGCTGAATCTGAGTATAGGGCTATGACACAAGCATGTACATAAATGATGTGGGTTCGAGCAGTTCTTACATATCTACATATAGATGTTCCTCTTCCCATGTCGCTAAAATACGACAGTCGGGCTGCCTTATTTATTTCCAATAATCCTGCATTTCACAAAAGGACAAAGCATATTGAGGTCGATTGCCATTATATACGTGACATGATTCAGAAGGACTTAATTTCTACATCCTATGTCAGCTCAGGAGACCAGACAACATACATTTTCACAAAGGCCTTACTTAGAGGGTCTTTTCAAAAGTGTTCATCCAAGCTGAGCATGATATATATCTATGCTCCATCTTGAGGGGGGGAGTGTAGAGATATATTTTATGTTTATGTACTTTCTTATATTTCCTTTTCCCTTTATATGCTTTATGTATTTTCCTATAGGTCTCTCCTTTATATAAGAGAGCCTAGGGCTCAAGGAATAAACAAGCCGCTCATTTTTCCCAACAGTTCTTATTTTTTTTATTTTAACGGTTAGTCTGCCAATTAATTTCACCTTCAAAATTTTGTTATGATTCACTCTTTTATCTAAAGGACGTTTTTTCGAAATGCTTTGCTTGAAATCATGTCGTACTAAAAAGTCTATGCTTATATTTTGTCTATTGTTATTTTTTTTTCAAAACATAAACCTCTAATATTTGAATTTAATATATTATTTTTAGTTATTGTTACATTCAAATAATACAAACTGCATAATTCGCATATACTTCTGTGTATACTTCCCCATATCCGCTTACTCGCTTCAGACTGTCTAACCGAACGAATACACATACCGACTTTCTGAACCTTGCTCCCTGTACCTCCTCTTGTCTACCTCCTCAGTGTCATCATCATTCAACTTCATGCTCAGGTCCATCGGAGTAGTGGCAGGCTTGCAATTTGCCATGCATATCTCAAAGAGAAGATCTGTAACATACTTCCTCTGGGTCATCACAAGACCTCGCTGGTTCCTGGAGAACTCTATTCCAAGGAAGTAGCGTAAACTACCAAGGTCCTTGGTCACAAACAACTGACCTAGGAAGTCCTTTGCAGCATGGATGCCCTGCTCATCATCCTTTGTAACAATGATATAATCAACATAAATAATATGACAACTGTACCTTTCTGAGTCCTCTGAACAAACAGTGACTGATCGACAATCGATCTCACGAACCCATGTTGTTCTATCAAGTTCGAGAGCTTTTAGAACCATGCTCTTGGACTCTGCTTAAGGCCATAATTGGCCTTGTGAAGCCTGTAAACCTTATAACACTCCCATACAACCATAGAAGGCCATATCGATATCGTTTCGATATCGTGTCTATAGATATTTCGACGATATATCGGTGATATATCGCCGAAATATCGTACATATCGACACACTTTTGTGAAGGAAATGCTTGAAAAAGAGGATATATCGTCATATTGATACCAACATCCACCTCATGTTGATATCGACATATCATCGATATATCGTCGATATAGCGATATTTCCTTCCATGCCTATAACCATTATTGTAAAAGTTGGCTGGCTAGGCAGTTCGACTAGTCGAGTCGGGGGGGGGGGTTAGCTAACTCGATTAGGCCTAGTCGGTCAGCCCGACTAATCAGGCCGACTAGTCGGCCAACTACTCGGCCGATTTTTACATAGAGATTTTTATTATTATTTTTGTTTTTTAAAAGCAAACATATTCTAATATGCTCAATGTTATATTTATAGTTAATTACTTCTTTGTTTCATTATGATAAAATAGAAAATATACAAATCTATGCAAATATATAAGAGTATATGGATAAAATGATTTATATATTTAAAATAATTAAAATAATTCAAAATCGACTAATGGCCGACTAAATACGAGTACGCCCGACTGTCGATTAATCCTTAGTCAGTGCCCCCACCGATCGAGTACCGACTATCGATTTCTGCAACCTTGCCCACAACAATGAACCCGGGTGGCTGCTGCATGTAGACCTCCTCTTGTAGGTCACAATGGAGAAAAACATTCTTCACATCTAGCTGGTAGGGGCCAATCCCATGTCATTGTAACAGAAAAAAGTATACATAGAGTAGAATGCCTAGCCACTAGAGAGAAGGTATCCTGATTGTCCACCCCATATGTCTGGGTGAACCCACGTGACACAAGTCTTGCCTTGTAGCATCTACATTGCCATCTGCTCGGTGCTTTATCGCGAACACCCACTTGCATCCAACAACAGATGTTCTAATAGGAGCTGTAACAAGGCTTTAAGTGCTACATGACTATAGAGAGACCATCTCCTCCTCCATGGCAAGATGCCATTGAGTGTCTGGTATGACATCCTGATATGTCCGTGGAATCTTTACGGCAGATAATGCCACGACAAATCTCTTGAAGTCCTTTGAGAGTTTGCTCAAGGAGACTTGTGCTACAATAGGATCTGTAGCACAAGTACATCCTTGCTTTCGCAGAGCAATAGATACACTAAATCATCTGCCACCTCCTAAACTTGTAAACTACCATCTTTAGAGGGTACATGCTCATCCTGTAAAGAATCATGCTACATAGACAACTTAGTAGTGCCATCAGTAGAAGCAATGTGCTCATTACATACCTAGGGCATGCTGGATAATGGGGGAAGGCTCATGAGCAGGTGGAACTGTGTGAGACCTTCGAGTAAACACACGTGGCAAATACCGAGTCAAGCTACTAGGTGGCGGTCCAGAGGCAGCTACAAGAGCACGTGTAGGTACTGGTTGTGGTGGTGGAGGTGGTGGTGCAGGTACTGAAGGTGGTGTAGCTGTAGGAGGATGACGCATGTATACCTCCTCTCCAGAGTCAGATGGGGTCAACCTGTCACCTGTAGCAGAGAGTACGTAACAACAACAAAGAATTTGACATCACCACTGACAAAGTATTTCCGTCGAAGCAGATCGAAACAATACCCCTTCTGTGTATGAGTAGCCAACATGGCCTCAAATTTCAATGAAATTCGGTTGAATTTCTATCAAATATCGATTTCCTGTCGAAATCGAAATTCGACCGAAATGGCCGAAATGACCGAAATATGGGGGCCTTAGTACAAAAATGACCGAAATAACCGATATTTCAGTCGAAGTTCGACCGAAATTCGATGAAATTCCGTTTCGGTCAGTCATAGAAATGGTGACCGAAATCGACATTTAGGGTATTGGCCAACAAAGACACACTTGACATCTCTAGGGGAGAGCTTGTCATGTCCAGATGTCGGATTGTGAACAAAAGCCACACAACCAAACCCTCAGGGTGTAAGGGGGGTAGGTCCTTCTCGGGAAACACAATCGAGAAAGGAACATTTTCTTCCAAAACAAAAGATGGCGTATGGTTCACCACGTAGCAAGCCGTGAGGACCGCATCACCTCGGTAAGATTGAGGAGCACCACTCTGAATCAAAAGGATTTGTGTCACATCGAGTACATGATAGTGTTTGCGTTCGACAACACCTCATGAACCGTGGGCTATGCAGTTCATGAGTCTGATGCTGTGTAATGGCAAGAAGCATATCCTCACGGTGGAGGAGCCAAGTGATAAGGTAGGGATAAATGCCTCATGGGAGGTAGACGATGCCTATGCATGTGTATGGCTATGTGGGACTGTGTCTACAGAGATAGCAAATGATATACTGAGCCACTACTGCAAAGGCTATGTGGGACATTCTCGCTGGGATATATACTCCAGGGAAGAATGAGTCGAAGATACTGCATCACCAACATGATATCTTTACGTCGAAGCAGAATGGTCGACCTCTTCATACCCTCTACACTTCTTTGAGGGGCATTTTTGAGAAGCTACACGGCTACATTCCTTGACTGCTACGCCAGAGCAACTCAAGGCTTACAGAGACTTTGTGACGACTGGGGTCTTTCTAGCGGTCCTTGATTCTGAATATGACCCAACTCGCGTCCAAATTCTTACAGATGCTATCATACCTCCAATGGAGGAGGCATATCACAGACTAAGTAGGCTATCTATATCCTCTGGTGGCAATGTGCAGTCTCAGACATCATCAACCATGGCTGCATCTCATGGTAGGGGGAACCCTACTCCGTATCGTGGTAGGGGGGGATCTTACCGTGGCAGAGGAGGGGGTGGTTGACCCCGCCAGCCGTGCACCTTCTGCCACAGGAGTGGCAACTTTGAGGAAACCTGCTATTCTAAGCATGGGTTTCCTGCTTTCGCTAGAGTTGCAGAACAGACTCAACAAGTTGGGAGTCCTTCTCCTGTTGCTGATCAGAGATTTGACGAAGTTGTGGCTAGACTCAGGGAGATCATGCCTACTCCTGGACAATTCAGCTCTACCTCAGGATCCTCAGAGGTAGCTACATCTGCTGCTGCATCTTCATCAGGAATAGCATATGCCTTTACTAGTTGTTACATGGCAGGTTTGTCAGAATGGATTATGGACTCAGGTGCATCCCATCACCTCTGTAGTGATAGAAGTCAGTTTAATACTTTTAGTCCAACCCAACCCGGACGATCTGTTGTGAAAGCAGATGGAACACATTCTCCCATTACTGGTCAGGGGGAAGTGCAACTAACTCATGCAATGAGACTTCAGAATGTTATTTATGCTCCTGAGTTTTCAATGAATATTATCTATTAGTCAAATCACGAAAGACTTGCATTGTCGTGCCATTTTTGATCCATCTGCTCTTGTGTTTCAGGACACTCTAACGGGCAGGGTGATTGGTTCTGGCCGTGAGCAAGGAGATCTCTACAGACTAGTGCAATCTCCTTATGCAGGTGCTTCTTCCATTCGCACTGGGTTTGGTCATCTTCCTCTGCAAAAGTTGTGTCACGTTCTTCCACATATTTTCCCTCGCTCTACCTTTCAGTGCAAGGCATGCCAGCTTGGGAAGCATCATCGGTCTACGTTCCATAGTCGTCAGGGTCGAAGTAGTCATGGCCTGTTTGAGTTGGTTCATTTTGATATTTGGGGTCCCAGTCATTTCCCTGATCATCAGGGACATAGATTTTATCTCATTGTTGTTGAGTTTTCAAGGTTGTAATGGGTTTTTCTTCTTAAAAACAAGTCTGATGCTGGTCCTGTTATTCAGTCCTTTATTAACGAAATAAATAATATTTTTTCAGCAAAAATCAAGTATATACGTTCTGACAATGCCTTGGAGTTTTGTACTAATCAACTTGCCACATTTCTTGCGTCTCGTGGTATTGTCCATCAAACATCTTGTGCATATACTTCCCAACAGAATGGGGTGGTTGAAAGAAAACATCGCTATCTTCTGGATGTTACAAGGACTGTTTTGATTCAGAGCCGTGCTCCTCATTCATACTGGGAGGATGCGGTTCTAACTGCTTGTTACCTTGTTAATCGTATGCCCTCTTCTGTTTTGGGAGAAAAGATCCCGTTCTTGATTACGTTTCTCGAGACAGATCTTTTCTCTCTCACACCTCGAGTATTTGGTTCAGTGGCTTTCGTTCATCAGATGTCCCCTGGTCTTGACAAGCTCTCTCGTAGATCTGTCAAATGTGTGTTTGTTGGGTACTCCAAGACCCAAAAGGGATATCGTTGCTTCGACCCTGTTTGACGAAGTACTATGTTAGTGCTGATGTAACCTTTTTTGAGTCTATTATGTACTTTTATCCTACATGTGCCAAACTCGTTTCTTCTGAAGATGGGGAAGAGGTCTATATGCCTCTACCTTCGATCTCTACTCTACCATGGTCAGCACCTCCTCCTCCACCACCTCCTACGTCTCCACCACCGCCGTCACCTCCTCCACCCCCATTTTTTTATCCAGGTTTATCAATGTCGACCTCATGCTCATGTTCCTCGCCAATCATCCAGCACACACACCTGAGGTATGTTCTGAACATTTGAGTTCTTTTAATGGCAATGGTGATTTGAATGTACAACGTGAGGTGCAGGATGACCAAGTTGCTACATCTCCTGTGAGTACTGAAGATCTAGTTGTGCCTATTGCTCTGCGGAAGCAGAAGCGTGCATGCACTATGCATCCTCTTGCTTCGCATGTCTCATTGGATCGGCTTTCCGAGGACTTTCAGAAGTTCGTTTTGGGTCTGTCAACGGTGGAGATACCACGTTCTTATTAAGAGGCGCTGCAGAGTAGTCAGTGGTGTCTAGTTCTGGAAGAGGAGATGATCGCTTTACAATCTCGAGGTATGCAGAGCGTTGTGCAGGCTCCTCTAGGTACGTCTATTGTTGGCAGCAAGTGGGTGTTCACTGTGAAGCACCATGCTGATGGTACAATTGGCAGATATAAGGCCAGGTTGGTTGCTCGTGGGTTCACCCAATCGTATGTGGTGGACTATCAAGATACTTTTTCACTAGTTGCACGTCACTCCACATTGCGGATTGTTATTGCAGTTGCTGTGGTAAGTGACTGGTCGCTTTTCCAGTTGGATGTGAAAAATGCTTTCTTGTATGGTGATCTGCAAGAAGACGTTTACATACAGCAACCATTAGGGTTTGCTGCTGAGGGGGAGTCAAGTATGGTGTGTCGCCTTCACAAGACCATATATGGCCTCAAGCAGAGTCCGAGTGCTTAGTTTCAGAAGCTCTCATAGTTGATTGAATAAAATGGTTTTGTCAGATCTATTGCAGTTCATTCTCTTTTTGTTAAGAGAACTCAAGGAGGTACGGTTGTTGTTCTGGTTTATGTTGATGACATTGTTGTTACTGGTAGCGATGAACATGGTATTCAGGTAGCTAAGGATTTCCCTGGACGACAGTTTGTGACCAAGGATCTTGGCAAGGTACTTTATTTTCTTGGCTTGGACTTTGCACGCAGTCAGTAGGGTATGATTATGACGCAAACAATGTATGTTACTGATCTTCTGGCCGAGACAAGTATGATAGGATGCATACCTGCTACTACACCAATGGATCCTAATGCTAGACTCTATGATGATGACTCTGAGGAGATAGATAAGAGACGATATAGGGAGCTGGTAGGAAAGTTGCTATATGTTACTATTAGCTAGCCTGACATATCATTTGCTGTGAGCAGAGTTAGCCAGTTTATGGAGCAACCTAGATAAGTTCATATGGATGCAGTTTGTATGATCTTAAGATATCTAAAATCTTCTCCAGGTGCATGTCTACTTTTCAGAAGAGACACGTCACTCTCAGTTACTAGATATGCAAACGCAGATTATGCTGGGTGTCCCAAGTACAAAAAGTCCACTTCAAGCTTCACTGTGTTCGTTGGTAGCTCATTGGTCTCATGGAAGAGTAAGAAATAGACTGTTGTTGCTCGATCCAGCGCTGAATCAAAATATAGGGCTATGACCCAAGGGAGCACGGAAATGATGTGGGTCAAGTCCGTTCTGACTGATCTTGCAATTGAGGTGCCTCTTCCAATGCACCTCATATGTGATAATCATGCAGCTCTTTTCATAGCTAATAATCCGGCCTTACATGAGAGAACAAAGCACATCAAAGTCGATTGTCATTATACCCGCGACTTGATCCAAAAGGGGCTCATTTCCACCTCTCATGTTGCTTCAGGAGAACAGATTGCAGACATGTTTACCAAGGGTCTCTCGAGGGGTCCTTTCCACCGTTGTTGTTCCAAGCTGAGCATGATAGACATATATGCTCCAGCTTGAGGGGGAGTGTTGAGAGAATTCTATATCTTTATCTTTATTTATATTTCTCTAGTTTTTCCGTCTTCTTTATGTAATTTCTCCCTAGAGCCTTTCTCCTATATAAGAGGGTTCTAGGGCTACGTGGAATATAACTTTTCTTTTCACACCTTCTACACTTCCCAAGCTGGCAAGCCTCACACTGGAAGGAAGATCGCGTGGTGTGGGAGGATATAACACAACTTCTGCAGAGAAAGGTGGTCAAAACGAAGATGCCATATGTGCGGTGAGACTGGTCCAGTAGGAATAGTAGAGGTATCAACATGAGGAGGCTGTACCAGTCTGTATAGCCCCTGCTGCTCACGACCACACCCAATTATCCTGTCCGTGAGTATGCCCTGAAACATAAGAGAAGAGGGTCAAAAATTGGCACGACAATGCAGATCCTTTGTGATCTGACTAATAGAAAGCAAGTTCAACTGAAAATTAGGAGCATATAAAACATTTTGCATGCGCATGGATGACGTCAAATGCACCTCCTCCTATCATGTGATGGATAAGTAAACCCCATTCACAATCGTTAGAGATTACCGTAGATTGATGTTTCTCTATTTATCATTGTTTCCTTATTATCACTGTTTCCTTGTTATTGCTGTTTCCTTGTAACCCCACAGTGGTATTTATGTAAGTTCTCCTCTGAGCACCCTAGGGTTTTTAGTCCTATCTAAGGACCCCTAGACCTCACAGAATAAACACACAATATTCTTCTCTTCTTTTCTCCACATGGTATCCGAGCAATAGTCCTAGACCGGTGTTCTGATCTAATATTCCTCCGCCACCGCCCGCCCCTTCTCCCTCCCTCCCCTCCCCTCCCCTCTACGACGCCCAACAGGAGCTGCCCCGCGCTAGGCGTGCGCCCCCGTGCCTTGGGCCCTATGCCCTAGGCCCCCTGCGCCCCCCCCGCTCCTCCGCGCTCCTCGTGCCCCTCGCGCCTCCCGCGCCCCTCGCGCCCATCGCGCCCCTGCGCGCCCCTCACGACCCTCGCGCACCTGTGCGTCCTGCGCCCCTGCGCGCCCCCGCCCCCTGCGTTCTGCTGCTGCTGCACTAGGCCCCTTGTTCGACTTCGGTTTAGGGCGTTGAGCCTCCACAACTCTCCAAAAATGTGCAACTAAGGAGATTCTACAGATCAACTACAACTTCATCTAGTTTACTTTTTCTTGACCTAAAGACGCTATCATGACGTCCACCGAGACCATGCCTATGTATCCTCCTTCTCTGATGTTACAAGGCATATCTATCAAGTTGAAAGGCTCCGAAAATTATGTTCTATGGTCTCGATCCTTCAAGATATATATTGGTGGCCAACAAAAGAGTGCCATCCTCACGAAGACTCCTCCTGCTATCACTGATGCAGATTATGAAGCCTGGTTTATCGACAATTGCCAGGTAATTACTTGGATGACAAATAGTGTAGATCCAAATATTGCTGCAAATCTCTTATATAAAGATACTGCTAAAGCCATGTGGGAAAATCTTGAGCACGCATATTCCCAGAAAACAACCAAGTCTCGTCTTTCTGATATATACACAAGAATCTGGTCTACTAATCAAGAAGAGACCAGTCTAACTGAATACTACCAGACACTTACAAGCCTGTTTGAAGAACTTCTTATCTTTCAACCTGCATGCTGTGATAAACAAATAGGAGAATGTGCTGAGTGGCAGGTCTACAGGTTCCTCTCAGGGCTTCACCCGAAGTACAAAATTGCAAAAGATCAATTTCTTATGACAGACAAATTTCCTACGATCGAAACCATATTCGGTCGACTACAGGAACTGGAGAAGAATGAACTAGAGAATTTTGAACTGGAGACAACAACCCACTATTCATCTGGGTACAGAGGACGACAGCCTTATCCTGGAGGCTGAGGTCGTGGCCGCGGATGTGACTTTGGTCATGGACGTGTCCTTAGACGAGGCCGTTGTTGTGATTTCTCTACTGGTCGTTATCCTGCATGCGTACACTGTGGTCGCATGAATCATCCTTCTGAACGTTGCTGGGCAACATTTGGCAAGCAACCAAGTGCTCATAACACTTATGATGACGAATCACATGATACGAACAATGATACAACTACTCAGAGTACATATGGACAACTGACTCCATTCACTGCTTCTGAATATACTCGTCTGCGGCAACTTCTAAATGATTCGGCTCCCTCAACCAAAGACATGACCGCATCTGCTGCTACTGCTAGCCTTGCCACTACCTCATATACAGTAGCCAACTCAGTCTTTGTTACCAAACATGCATGGATTATTGATTCTGGTGCTTCCACTCATCTAACGGGAGATGCAAGTCTACTCACCTCATCTCAACCCTTTACCACTGTAAAGAGCGTTCGTGTTGCCAATGGGGATCATTCTCCCGTTACTGCTGTTGGAACTATTGACTTCTCCAACAAACTTCGACTGACAGATGTGCATTGTGCTCCTGCTTTCCCACTCAGTCTTTTATCTGTTCAGAAGCTATGCCGTGAGCTACATTGTGTGTTATTTTTGATGAATTCTGCTGCTATTTTCAGGACATCCGAACGAGGCAGATTTTTGGCGGGGGACATGAGAGGAATGGCCTATATTACCTCAACAGCCCGTCTACTTCCAACTTTGCTGGCGCTACCTCCATCTCTGAAGATCCCCTTCTATGGCATCTTCGTCTGGGACATCCTTCTGCCAAAGCTCTCTCTATGATGTTCCCTGAACTATCTAAGCTAAAATCCTTTGAGTGTGAAGCATGTCAGTTCGGAAAACATCATAGAGTTTCCTTTCCTGCTAGAACTGAGCCTCGTCGCACTACTCCTTTCTTCCTAATTCATTGTGATATTTGGGGACCCTGTCCGGTCAGAACTATTAGTGGTCATAAGTACTTTGCTATTTTTGTGGATGACTACAGCCGCTTATCTTGGGTTTTCTTGTTAAAAGAACGTTCAGAAATTAATATCGTTATCAAGAACTTCTTTCATTATGTCAAAATTTTTTCCTCCACTACTATTAAAATCTTTCGTTCTGATAATGCTCTGGAATTTACTCAGAATGACTTGATAACCTTTTTTGCCTCCCAGAGTACCATACATCAAACTTCTTGCCCATATACATCCCACAAAATGGGGTTGCTGAAAGAAAACTGAGACACCTTCTTGATATTGCTCGATCCTTACTCACCCATATGAATGTTCCCAAGATATATTGGGGCAATGCTATTCTTACTGCTGTTCATCTTATAAACAGGGTCCTCTCTGCTTCTCTACATGGCTCCACTCCCTTCAACTTGCTATATCCCAAGGAGAAACCTTTCCCTCTACCTCTACGAATTTTTGTATGCACAGCCTTTGTCCATAATTTCCATACCACTGACAAATTATTTGCTCGCGCTATCAAATGTGTTTTTCTAGGGTATTCTAAAACTAAAAAAGGATACATATGTTATGATCCTGCAGGACATCGTTATTACGTTTCTCTTGATGTCACCTTCTTTGAACAAAACAACTTCTTTACTCAGACAGTGTCCGATATTCCCCTTCAGTTTCCTCCTCCACCAATTGTGTATAAAAGAAGAATCGTGTCTAATCCTGTTCATGTTCCTTTACCTATTCCACTGTTGCAGGAAACTGTGCCATCCTCGAGTGCTCCCACCAATACTACCCCGGATAGTCCTCAGGAGCTTTCGATTGCTCTACGCAGAACAAAGAAGCAATGTACACTTCATCCAATATCTTATTTCACCTCTACTAATGGGTTATCTTGCTCTGACAAAAGATATGCAGATGCTATAATGACTATTTCTGTTCCCAAAGATCATCATAGTGCACTACAAGATGAGGGATGGAGAATGGCAATGAATGAAGAAATGGAAGAATTACAGTCTAGAAAAACATGGGACCTTGTCAAATGCTTTGCTGGATGTAAACCAGTTGCATGTCGCTGGATCTTCACTACAAAGTAGTCCCCTGACGGTTCTATTGATCGTTTAAAGGCAAGACTTATAGCAAAAGGCTTTACTCAAATATACGGGGTAGACTACTTCGAAACATTCTCTCCTGTGGCTAGAATGAGATCCATACGAACTATCATCTCTGTGGCTGTGAACGAAGGGTGGCCTATGTTTCAGTTAGATGTCAAGAATGCATTTCTATATGGAGAGCTTGACGAAGAAGTCTACATGATGCAACCCCCAGGTTACGAAGTTGAGGGGGAGTATGTATGCCGACTTCACAAAGCCATTTACGGACTAAAGTAGAGTCCAAGAGCTTGGTTTGATAGGCTGAGTACAGAGATTGGCACCATGGGCTTCCAGAGGACTACGTCTGACTATGCGGTTTTTGTCAGGAGACGACAGACTGGTACTGTAATTCTTGATGTATATGTAGATGATATGATTATTACTGGAGATGATGACCAAGGGATACTAGAAACCAAGGCTTTCTTACAAAAAAGTATTCGTCACCAAGGATCTTGGACAACTTGGCTATTTTCTAGGCATAGAAGCTCTACGTACTAAGAAAGGCTTACATATGTCGCAGAGGAATTACTGCCTTGACATACTAACTGAGGCAGGACTACTTGGGTGCAAACCCTCAGGAATTCCAGTAGAGCCTAGAAAACATTCTGCGTCCAATGATCCTCTCTTTTAAGACACTACACGATATAGGAGCCTGGTTGGCAAACTTCTATATCTTACAGTTACTAGACCTGATATATCCTATGCTGTAAGCAGAGCCAGCCAATATATGGAGAAACCATGCTACAACCATTGGCAAGATGTTCTTCAAATCCTTCGCTACCTAAAAGACTCGCCAGGACGAGGAATCTTCTATGGGGCAAATAGTCGCACAAATCTCACTGCATATGCAGACGCTGATTATGCAAGCTCTCCTGAAGACCGTCGATCTACAACTGGATATGCCATGATGGTAGGAGGAAACGTGGTTAGTTGGAGGAGCAAGAAACAAGCAGTCGTTTTAAGATCTAGTGCCGAAGCTGAATATAGAGCAATGGCTCAGGCTACATGTGAGATCACGTGGCTGCTCACTTTTCTACAAGAACTAAATGCTATTACATCCACTCCTATTCCCTTATATCGTGACAACAAATCAGCTACCTACATTGCTACCAATCCTGTGTTCCATGAGAGAACAAAACATATTGAGATTGATTGTCACTTTATCAGAGATGTTGTACGAGGAGGGAAGATAACCACGCCACACATTCCAACAGATCTTCAACTTGCTGATATTTTTACCAAGGCAGTGACTGAGAAGCGGCTTTCCTGGATAACTTCCAAGTTGGGCATGATTGATGAATATGCTCCAACTTGAGGGGGAGTGCTAGAGATTAGCGTAGATTGATGTTTCTTTATTTATCACTGTTTCCTTATTATTGATGTTTCCTTGTAACCCCACCGGGGTATTTATGTAAGTTCTCCTCTGAGCACCCTAGGGTTTAGTCCTATATAAGGATCCCTAGACCTCACAGAATAAACATACAATATTCTTCTTTTCTTTTCTCCACAACAATGATGACTCATCTACTAGGGGGTATAAACCTATAAGACCTGAATTGGGCTATGTCTCCACACAGATGGTGAGAAGCACCGGACTCCATGATCCGCTCTGTCATATCTACCATGTTATAGTTGATAAAAACATATGCGATACCTGAGGAGCCCGAAGAGGCTCTAGCATCAACTGCAACATCTGTGGAACTTGTAGTGGTGGTCCTGGCAACATGAGTCATGATCTCTGGTATACGGGAGACAATGTCATCAAGGCGTGGTTCAACCTGAGGAGCTGAAGTGTCTGAAGTCTCAATCTGCTCTGCCACTCATGCAGATGCATGGTATCCCTACTTCTGATAGCATGTGTCCTCAGAGTGTCCTGGACGACGACAATTGGTGCATGTGCCACATTGATGTCCACCTCCCCTGCCACAGGGGCCACGTTCTCTGAACTGCGTAGAACCTCTCTTGTTGCGAGATGTAGCCATCGCTGAGGAGGTCTGTGTGGTACCAAATAGGTGGAGTAAGAAGCCCGTTGAGGCGACTGCAAGCCTTCTCCATGAGAGGTATGGTCGCCCTTGTATGGGCTGTGTACGTGCTACCTCATACTCTGGATTAAGTGCTGCCAAGAAAACTCGAACTATCGTGGAGTTCCTGAAGGCCATCTGCTGCTCGGTAGAAGTAGTAACGAGTATGAAGCTGTCAAGTTTCTCAAGCATGCCTCGAAGTGAAGAGTAGAAAGTATGCAACGTACGACCATTATGATTGGTCCTGTATATGTCAAATCAAAGCCTAAGAATCTTGGCCTCATTCTTCGATTATGCGTACGACACGTGGAGGAGGGGCGACGAGTAGGGTTAGGGCACGGAGTACGAGAACTCCGGTATAGGATCGTCACTCTGATACCATGTGGAGAGAAATGGATCAATTGTTTATTCACGAGGCCCTAGGGTTCTCTTATATATGAGACTAACCTGTTGAAAAAATACATAAAGAAGACAAAAAGAATAGATAATGTAATGTCCCGGGCCCTAGACCCAGTCTGTTGTCATGGATTACTGGCGCAGACAACCTGTTAGGCTTGGGCTCAACTGGAGCCCTTGTCCACAACCCAAAATGCTTAAGCACAAGTTGTTTAGCAGTAGCCCCCATTACTTATTAGCCACTGCCACACTTTGTAATTACTAGCTGTGATACTATGTTTGGGATACTACAATCACCCCTACTTATTGTTAGTAATGTATTTTTATGATTCTTATTTATCCATTGTATCACTCTGGGGGTACTTATGTATTTTCCCCGTTTTGAGCTCTTTAGGGTTCCGTCCTATATAAGAACCCCTAAACTTCCTGAATAAAGCATGCAATTCTTCCTGAATAAAGCATGCAATTCCATTCTCTCATAATTTTCCGCATGCTATCAGAGCGACGGTCCAGGACTGGTATTCTGACCTAGATCCTGCCGCCACCAACAACCCCTTGTCTCTTCTCCGTGAAGAAACCCTTGTGCGGGCCCTTCTCCAACAACCAGGGTCCCGTGCGAGTGCACCAACTTTCGCTGGAGCTCCCCTCCTAGGGCTCCAGCAACCTCGTTGGACCACCCCCAACGTTGCGTGTACTTCCTGGAGGTTCTCTTTTGCCGCCAACTTCCGCTGTAGGTACCTTCCTAGGGTTTCAGCACCCCCGCAACGACGCTCCTAGGGCTACAACACAACCGCAAGGGCCCTTAGGGCTCCGCTTGGAAGCCATCAACGCCAACCTCCAGCGCATGGGTTCTGCCTAAAGGACCCTAGGACTCCGCCTGGAGGCATCTGGAACCTAAAGGCCCCCCTGATTCCGCTGCCAGCACGTAATCTTCGCCTGGAGGCCATCTGGAATCCTTTCTAGTACCTGATCTCTGCCACCATCACCCCATGGTTCCGCCAGAAGCCTGAAATTTGCGCTAGTTCGGCCGCTAGGGGCCTAGGACAACTACCAATAATCCTAGCTTCAACGCCATGAACCCCATCTCTTCGCCAAGAACCTTTCTAGACTCTTTCTACTGCTGAAGAGACCCTATAAGGGCTTTAAATCGTGATTTCTGTCACATTTATGCTTGATTAAGACACCAAGAATTCTCCAGGTCACTTTTTCATGACCTGCACGATCACCATGGCATCTGGTTAGATCAAGCTTGTGTACCCGACTTCTTCTGTGATGGTACATGGCACTTTTATCAAACTAAAGGGCTCAGAGAACTATGTACCCTAGTCTCGATTGTTCAAGGTGTTTATTGTTGGTCAACACAAGAACTATGTTCTTACTAAGGACCTGTCTAAAGAATCTCCCACATTGCCTTCACCGTTTCCTTGTAGAGAAGATTCAATGCTATATTTGGATTGATACTGTTGGTCATCCAAGTAATGACTTGCTAGTTGTCCATCTCCTTAATGTTCCATGAACTCTCTATGCTCAAACATTTTGAATGCGAGATGTGTCAGTTCGGTAAACATCATCGAGTGTCTTTACCTGCTTGTACTGAGCCACGTCACGAAGTACCTTTATCTTTAGTCCATTGTGATATTTAAGGACCCTGTTCGGTCCGCATTCTGAGATGACATAAGTATTTTGTCGTTTTTGTTGATGATTATAGTCGATCATCTTGGATCTATTTGTTAAAGAGCGTCCGGAGATTAATAATATTGTTAAGAATTTCTTCCATTATGTCAAGAATATTTTCTTCACAGGTGTTTAAGTTTTTCGTTATGATAATGCCTTGGAATTCACCCAACATGATCTAACAAATATCTTTACATCTCAGGGCACCATTCATCAAAACTCCTATTCGTATACCTCCCAACAAAATGAGGTAGCGGAAAGGAAATTCAGACATATAATAAATATTGCTCGCTCCTTCCTTACCCTGATGAAAGTTCCTAAAACCTACTGGAGTGATGCTATTCTTACTGCCATCCATCTTATCAACAGAGTCCCCTCTACTTCACTACATGGCTCCACCCTATTCTCCTTGCTATACCCAACCGACTCACCTTTCGTCTGCCTCTGAGAATCTTTGGATGTATGGCCTTTGTTCATAATTTTCACACTACAAACAAATTATCTCCTCGCGCAATTAAATGTATTTTCCTTGGTTATTCTCGTACTCAAAGGTTACATGTGTTATGTTTCTATTGGGCATCATTATTCTATCTCTGTAAGTGTAACCTTTTTTAAGCAAACCAACTTCTTCACTCGGTATGTTACATATATTCCTTTGGGTCTCCCTCCTCCACCCATTTTCTATAAGCGCATGCATATGTCTCCACCACCAAGTGTTCCTTTACTTGTTTCTTTGTTGCAGGATGATACATCTTCTTCAAGTGCCCCCTCCACTGCTGTCCCGAATGGTCCTCAGGAGCTTCCCATTGGTCTACCCAAAAGTAAGAGGCAATGTACTTTTCATCCCATGTCTCATTTCACTTCTACTGCTAGTTTATCATCCACTGATAGAAGATATGCACATGCTCTCATGACTATTTCCATTCCGAGAGACCATCATAGTGCATTGCAGGATTTTTGATGGCGACAAGCCATGGATGAGGAGATAGATGCTCTTATTTTAAGAGGAACTTGGGATCTAGTGCAGTGTCCCAAGGGGACCAGACCTGTGGCATGCAGATGGATCTTCACAACCAAGCAGTCGCCGGACGGGTCCATTGATAGATTAAAAGCTCGCCTTGTGGCCAAATGTTTTACACAGACATATGGGGTGGATTACTTCTAGACATTCTCACTTGTCCCACGGATGAAGCTCTATAAGGACTATTCTTTCAGCGGCAACTAAGAAGGCCTGGCCTATCTTTCAGCTAGATATGAAAAATGCATTCCTATATGGAGATCTGGAGGAGGAAGTGTACATGATGCAGCCTCCTGGTTACAAAATCAAGGGGGAGTGTGCATGTCAACTTCGCAAGGCAATCTATGGTATGAAGCAGAGTCCAAGGGCATGGTTCGACAGACTTACTACAGAAATCAACACTCTTGGCTTTCAGAGAACAACCTCTAATTACTTTGTGTTTGTTAGAAGACGACCAACTGGTACTGTTATACTTGTTGTCAATGTGAATGATATAGTTGTCGCATATGATGATGATAAAGGGGTACTAGAGACCAATGCCTTTCTTCAAAAGGTGTTTGCCACCAAGGACCTTGGTCCACTATGCTATTTCTTGGGCATAGAAGTACTACACACTATAGAGGGACTTCATCTCTCACAGAGGAAGTACTGTCTGGACATCCTTACTGAAGCCGGATTACGTGGATGCAAGCCCTCTAGTACTATTCCTGCAGATCCGAAGAAACACTCCACATCCTCTGATCCTGTCTTCGAAGATGTTACTCGATACAGAAGCCTGGTTGGCAAACTCCTTTACCTCACTGTTACCTGACCAGATATTTCCTACGTAGTGAGTAGGTCTAGCCAACACATGGAGCAACCTTGCTACAGTCACTGGCAGGATGTCCTCCAGATCCTACGATACTTGAAGGAATCCCCAAGACGTGACCTCTTTTATGGGGCAAATGACTACACTGATGTTATCACCTATGCTGATTCTGATTATGCAAGTTCACCGGAGGATCGCTGCTCCACCACAGGATATGCTATGATAGTTGGAGGAAATCTTGTTACTTGGAGGAGAAAGAAATAGACTGTTGTATCCAGATTCAGTACATGAGCAAAGTACATGGCGATGGCTCAGGCCACCTGTGAGATCACGTGCATATTGACATTCCTGCAGGAACTCAGTATTGTTGTCTCCACTCCTATTCCACTATATTGTGACAACAAATCTGCTACATACATTGCCACGGATCCTGTTTCCATGAGCGAACCAAACATATAGATATTGATTGCCATTTTATTCGTGACGCCGTACAGATTGGAAAGATTATCGCTCCTCACATCACAACAGATCTTTAGCTTGCAGATGTATTCACGAAGGCTTTACCCAAGAAACGCCTCTCCTGGATAGCTTCCAAGTTTGGGCATGATTGATAGATATGCTCCAACTTGAGGGGGAGCATTAGTAATGTATTTTTACGATTCTTATTTATTCATTCTAACCCCTCTGGGGATACTTATGTATTTTCCCCGTTTTGAGCTCTCTAGGGTTCTGTCCAATATAAGGACCCCTGGACCTCTTGAATAATGCACACAATTTTATTCTCTCATTATTTTCCACACTTATATTCGCATCGTCCTCATTGCATAATGACCTATGACCTATTCCTAGTAATAGTGACGACTTCACATGCTAGGTAGCACTTTCCTCCTAAACTGTGGTAGGGGTGGCTCTACCTTTTGGGTAACCCTTTCCGCTATTAGAGGGAATCTACTCTGATATCATATGTAACATCATGAGGCCTAAACCTGATCCGTTATTGGGGATTACTAGCCAGACAACCTATTGAGCTTGGACCCAACTGCAGCCCTTGGCAGCAACCCGAAATGCTTACGCCTAGGTTGTTTAGTAGTAGTCCCTACTACTTATAAGCTATTACTACACTGTATTTGCTAGATGTTGTACTATGTTTGGGATGCTACTGATAATACATAAAAGACATAAAAGATAGTAAATATCTCAACACGGTCCATTAACTCCTTTGAAAGAAGGATGCTTTCAAATCGTCCAGAGCGATTTCATCCTTTCTGTAAATCATGACCTCTCTGAAGTGCTTATACGAGGGTGGTAAGGAACATAATAGCAATAATGCCTTATCTTCACCATCAATGTATTCTTCTGTATTTTCTAACTCAAACATGGCTGAAGCGAAGACATCTTGATGGGATTTATTTGATGTACCTTTGAGCATACGAAGCGTAAAAATATGTTGATTGAGATGCAATCGATTGACGAAGGTCTTCGTCATATATATGCTCTCATGCCTGAGCCACATAGCCGTTGCAAAGTTTTCTGTCATAACTTCGCAAAGAACGCTGTTCAATAGGAAAAGTTGTATGCTTGACCTAACATTTGCATCTACATCTTCCTGCTCATCTTGAGTTATTGGGGATTATTGGCCAGACAACCTATTGGGCTTGGACCCAACTGGAGCCCTTGGTCGCAACCCGAAATGCTTATGCCTAGGTTGTTTAGTAGTAGCCCCTACTACTTATAAGCTACTACTACACTTTGTAATTGCTAGATATTGTGCTATGTTTGGGATGCTACTGATAATACATAAAAGGCATAAAAGATAATAAATATCTCAATACGGTCCATTAACTCCTTTGAGAGAAGGGATGCTTTCAAATCGTCCAGAGCGATTTCATCCATCGTAACTCATGATCTCTCTGAAGTGCTTATACGAGCGTGGTAAGGAACATAATAGCAACAATGGCTTATCTTCACCATCAATGTATTCTTCCGTATTTTCTAACTCAAACATGGCTGACGCGAAGACATCTAGATGGGATTTATTTGATGTACCTTCGATCATACGAAGCGTAAAAATATGTTGATTGAGGTGCAGTCGATTGGCGAAGGTCTTCGTCATGTATATGCTCTCATGCCTGAGCAACATAGCCGTTGCAAAGGCTTCTGTCATAACTTCGCAAAGAACGCTGTTCAACATGAAAAGTTGTATGCTTGCCCTAGCATTTGCATCCATATCTTACTGCTCATCTTGAGTCAATGTTGCATGCATCTTCTCCATGCCTCTCAATGCCTTTGCGACGTTAGAGGAAGATTGACTCCATCTTGACATTCCACATGCCAAATTGACATTGCAATCGAACTTCTCGATCTCAAACTTCATCGTCATCGTGGGTGCTGAATCATTTCAAAGATGATCTGTTGCGGGAGGTCTCAGTGCAAAGTGGAAATTGTCAACCACATTGATTTATATGGAACTCTCGACATGAAGCGAAGAATCACTGATTGGCTATAATACTAGTTTGTGAAGAAAGACTAAGCACACAATCAAACAAGGTTACAGAAATCGGTAGTCGGTACTCTGTCGGTGAGGTCACTAAGGATTAATCGGCAGTCGGGAGACTAATCGGATTTAGTCGACCATTATTCAATTTTGATTTTTTAATTATTTTAAATATATAAATCATTTTTATACATATATTCTTATATATTTGCATAGCTTTGTACATTTTCTATACTATCATAATGAAACAAAGGAAGTAATTGACTTTAAATATAACATTAAATATATTAGAATAAGTTTGCTTTTAAAAAAGCAAAAAAATTTAAAAAATAGAAAATCTCTATATAAAAGTCGACCGAGAGTCGACCGACTAGGCCGACTAGTCAGCCCGATTAGTCGGGTTGACCGACTAATGACCGATTAGTCCTAGTCGAGTTGGCTACTCCTGACTTGACTAGTTTGACCGACTAGTCAACCTAAGCAGTCGACTTTTACAACAGTGCAATCAAACCATAAGCAATTCGAGGAAAACACACGATTTACATGAATAAATGCCATTGGTGTAATGGAGAAAAAAACCACGAGTAAAGAGAGGTTTCACTATGATGAAAGTTGGGGTCCTTGATATGGAAACCCTAGGACGCGATGCTCTCTCAGAATGAGACTCTCAGATAACCCACGTATACCATAGGATACACATAAATAGGGATACACAGTAAATGGATCCCAAATCGAATCCTAAAAAACTGTATAGGGGGCTCCACCCCACACCCTTGGGCCGACCAAGATCCGTTTACATGATGTATTCAGATCATAAAATATGTTGAATCTTCAAGGCATATCTCAACACCGTCCGGATGTTCGTGCTATATTCAGATCTAAAATATGTTTAATCTTCAATACATATCTCAACACCGTCCGGATGTTCGTGCTATGCATGCTAGGGATAAACACTTGTGCTAGAGCTTCCATCTGACTTGGACACGTTTGGCCTCGAGTGATGAGATCTAATCATTTGTTAACCGCTAATTATTGTAGACATTCTTTGTTGGGGGGACTTCTCTCTCATAAATTACCCGCTACTTCAAAAGTGTATGGTTATGCCTGGTGGTGACACGGGTTTTTGATTACTTGTCGGCTGCATCTTAACTATATTTTCGGATAAATTTCTTGATATAAGGTTATGCATGACACTCCTGTTACGAAACGACCCCTAAATGGATTTTTGTTTTTTGTTAGTAATTTTTGCATGACTTCTGGCTTTATGGAATAATAATACTCCTCTTTGATTTAATTACAAGGAGTATATCGATACCAAGGGAAATTAGTAATGTGTCTTAAAAAAACTAGTGCAAGAGGTCGTGGATATGTTTCTTGATAATGAGATGTGCGGACAAACAATAAAGTACATACATAATATACTTCATTACTTTTCAGTTGTAATTGAAGGCCAAGAGAGAATTTATTTTGAAGCTTTGCTTGGTAAACAAGTTGATTATTTGTGGCTTTCCCTTTCATTGCATTAATGCAGATTACGGCGATTACCTTGAAAAATAGCTTAGAATATTTCTCATTATTGTCTAATATTATTTCATTGTATCTTTTTGGTTATATTTTCCTTTCCGGGAAATCTTTTGTTTTGGAACCAAATGAGGAACATCGCATAGTAACTCAGGCATTTTCTTCTTTTTTGATGGTCAGCTTCTGCATCATTGAAGGGCCTGAAACTGTGCAGGATTTTGTCAATATGCAGCTACAAGAAATTCAGGACAATATTAGGAGTCGAAGGAACAGAATCTTCCTTCTCATGGAGGAGGTGAGAAGGGCTGATAATAAGAGATTGGGTTTCAGGGTCATTCCTCAAATATATTTTTTGCCTAAACGATGTGCTCGTTTGAGTGCAGGTTCGGAGATTACGTGTACAGCAACGTATAAAGAATTCAGAATTTGTTGATGATGGTGTTGAAGAAAGTGAGATGCTTGACATGCCATCGACCATTCCGTTTGTCCCTCATATGGTAGTTATGTAACTTATGTCACGTTATCTTCAAATCCACAATTCTTTTTGGCTTTCGCAAATCTAATTTTTGTTGAAAACAGACAGCAAAAACTCTGAAGCAGTTGTACCTGACATCTTTCTCATTGATATCTGGGATAATAGTATTCGGAGGTTTGCTTGCTCCAATTGTAAGTTTTCATTTTTTTTTCAAGAGCTTGGTCACGTTGTATGATTTGATTGTCGTATGGTGCTATTTGAAAGAACAATATGCATGGAGTGAAGGGTTGAGTTAATTGGATAAATTAGATCTTGCCAAGATCGATGCATTACGTGTTATGTTTTGACATGTCAAGTCCTACATTACTGAGAGAGAGAGGGTAATAAGTGAGTGCAGATTATGAATAGGGCTATATACTACTTTAAATATGGAAGATTAAATCGTAAAAGTCCTTCCCTTATGGAGTAGGACAGTCATCGTTACCATCTTGAACCATGTAAAGTCACTTCTTTGTCTTGTTAATATCATCACTTTATAAAATAGTTTGTCCACATCCTATTTGAGCAAATTGTTTCTAAATTTTCAAAATCATGCTATACATTTCGAAGATTACATCACGATCCTATTAGGAAAATTGTGTAAGTTCTTTTAGGTATTCTTTAGCCATTTCTTTTAGATTATTTAGATGTGAGATGGTGAATCTATCATACGAAGGATACATATGAAAGGGATGCAACATGATCTTATCGACACTAGGGAACAAGAAAGCATGCCTGGTCTCGAAGTGAGTACGTCACATGCAAACATGCGAGACATTTAATAGAGCAATGATTAATATGGAAAGAGGGAAGTTGTTTCTTGAGAAATTATCAAAGCATGCTCCTCTTTATATAGTAGAGGAGGCAAGTACAGGAATAGAAATAACCTATAAGGAATAAGTACAGAAATATAAAAGAACTGTAATTAAGTAGAGAATATTCTCTGTAAGGAATATTCTTCATTTGTTAAAGTATAAGGAGTATTCCTTATTCTTTAACACTCTCCCTCAAGCTGGAGCATAAATATCAATCATGCTCAGCTTGAAAGCACATTTATCAAATGCAGATCTAGGAAGTGGCTTCGTAAGTATATCAGCTGTCTGCTCGGAAGACGAAACATGAGAGGTTGCCACAAATCCTTTATGGATCATGTTTCTAGTATAATGGCAATCTACCTCTATATGTTTGGTCCTTTGATGGAAGACTGGATTGTTGGCAATAAACATAGCTGCCTGGTTATCACACTGAAGTCTCATAGGAAGAGACACATCTACAAGAAGATCATCCATAATAGATTTGACCTACATAGCCTCTGTAGTGGCTTGAGCCATAGCTCGGTATTCAGACCCAACAGAAGATCTAGCCACTACTGTTTGCTTCTTGCTCCGCCAAGTAACCAGACTATCACCAATGAAGACACAGTATCCTGTAGTGGATTTCTTGTCTAGTGGACAACCAGCATAATCAGCATCAGTATAGACAGTGACATCTAGGGACCCCTTTTTTAAGAAAAGAAGCCCTTTTCTAGGAGCCCCCTTGAGATACTCAAGAATAGCCAGAGCTGCATCCCAATGTACTTTCTTCGGTTTATCCATGAACTGACTGATCCTACTAACAACCAATGCAATATCCGGACGTGTAACTGTAACATACAGAAGCTTGCCAACCAGCCCTCGGTATTGTCTTGCGTCAATATCCTCTGAGTCACTATCATGAAGACGAACTCCTGGATCCATGGGAACATAAGCAGGCTTGGAACCTAACATCCCGGTCTCCTGTAGCAAATATGTAACATACTTGCGCTGACACATTACTAGACCCCTGTGACTTCTGGCAAACTTGATGCCTAGAAAGTAGCTAAGATCACCAAGGTCCTTGGTAACAAAATGCTTCCCAAGGTAAGCTTTGGTCGTAGTAATGCCCTGAATATCATCTCCTGTAACAATTATATCATCCACATAGACGAGAAGAATCACTTGACCATGATTTGTCTTGCGCACAAAGAGGGAGTGATCAGATGTAGATCGAATAAATCCCTCTCTCTCTATCATCTCTGAAAGCTTTTGAAACCAAGCTCTCGGACGTTGCTTAAGGCCATAGATAGCCTTGTGAAGCCGACATACCTTTTGACTATTCTCCCCCTCAGTAGTGAACCCAGGTGGCTGCTGCATATAGACTTCCTCATGAAGATCACCATATAGAAAAGCATTCTTGATATCAAGCTGATATAGTGGCCAATCCTTGCTGACATCCACAACGAGAAGAATGCGAACTATTGGGAGACGAGCGATTGGAGAGAAGGTATATGTGAAGTCCACACCGTATGTTTGGGTGTATCCTTTGGCCACCAGACGAGCCTTATAGCGCTCAATACTGCCATCGAATCGGTGCTTGACTGTGAAAACCCAACGGCACCCAACAACATCCGCATCACTAGGAGGTGTCACAAGACTCCAAGTGCCTCTAGACTGTAAGGCATCCATCTCATCCTGCATCTCGAAGAGCCTCATGGTGTGTCTGAGGAATTACAACAGCCGAAAGAGTCGATACAAACTGTCTGTAGCTCGGGGTCAATCTGTCCATAGAAAGGTGACCTGAAATAGGATGAGCAGTACACGTACGTTTGCCTTTCCTCAAAGCAATATGAATATCTAGATCATCAGTAACATCATCTGCAGAAGAGGCATCATCACCTGTAGGAGCAACTACCATGCTGTCACTAGGAGTAGAGTGTTCAGGTGATACCTTAGGCATGGTGGATGCTGACACTGGCACTTGAGCAGGGGTTTCAGTAGTAGTAGGATTAGTGCGCCGGTGGTACACTTGCCCAAACCGATTGTTGTCGATGTTGAAATCGGTAGTGGGAGGCGAAGGAAGGTACACCTCTGTATCAACATCAATGGAATGTAATCTGGAACCAGTAGTGGAAAAATATAGAGCCGACTCAAAGAAAGTCACATCTGCACTAATGTAGTAACGTCGAGCAGAGGGGTCATAACATCGATACCCCTTTTGAGTCCTTGAATACCCCAAGAAGACACATTTGCCAGCCCTAGGTGATAGCTTGTCATGACCAGGTGTCAATACATGAACAAATGACACACACCCAAATACTCAAGGGGCAACCGAGAAGGTATCTTTATCAGGAAACAAAATAGACAGAGGCACTTTCTCATCCAGTACAGTAGACGGCATCCGATTGATCAAATAGCAGGCTGTAAGGACAACGTCCCCCCAATAAGTATGTGGTGCATTACTCTGAATCAGAAGAGTACGGGAGACATCAAGAATGTGACGATGCTTACGCTCAGCAATGCATTCTGCTGAGACGTGTAAGCACATGAGGTCTGGTGAATGATACCACGATCTCTAAGGAAGGTGGATAGTGAGTGGATACGAAACTCTAATGCATTATCAGATCACAAAATTTTCACTATAGCAGAAAACTGAGTTTTTATTTCTGTAAGAAAAGATCTCAATTAATCCCCGACAGACTTTTGCTTTAACAAAAAAACCCAACTTACTCTACTGTAATCATCAACAATGACAAAATAATATCGATGTCCATGTAAGTCAAAGACACGACTAGGACCCCAAACATCACAATGCAGCAGTTCAAAAACAGACGTACTGCTACGACTAGAAACTCTCCTTGGAAAGGATGACCTGTGATGCTTTCCAAGGGCACATGACTCACACTGGAATGTAGACTGTGGAGATATCTGAGGAAGAAGCCGACAAAGCTTATGTAAAGGCAGATGACCAAATCTAAGGTGCCACAAATATGCAAAGGACGTCATTCCCGAAGAAGTAGAAGCATTGCCAGCAAATGGAGAACGTACAATCCTGTAAAGACCCCCTTGCTCAAGGCCATAACCAAGCACCCTGCCCGTCAGTATGTCCTGAAACACAACAGATAAGTGGTCAAAAATAGCACGACAGCTAAGTTCCTTTGTTATCTGACTAATCGATAACAGACTGAGAGGAAAATCTGGTGCTAGAAGGACTTTCTGCAGCGGCAACATCGGAGATAACTGAACCTCCCCCTGTCCTGTAATAGGGGAGTGGCTCCCATCAACAAGGACCACAGATCGTCCAGGAGCAACAGGCTGAATAGATCGAAACTACTCTCTATCTCCGCAACGGTGGTGCGACGCACCAGAGTCAACAAGCCAATCTACAAAGTCAGATGGTCTACTAGCATTATGTGCATGGGCTATACCTGAGGAGCGAGCCATGGCAACAGTATTGGAACCAGAAGTAGGCTCAGAAGACTTTGACGTAAGCAGACGTCTCATCTGATCAATAATCTCTGCCTCAATCATCTGTGCAGGATCAAGAGTAGTAGCAGAACTCTCTGTCTGATCATCTGAATATTCAGCAACATGATGGGCAGTAGTCGATGGACGACCATGTAGCTTCCTGTAACATGTGCTCTCAGTATGTCCGTGTTTCAGGCAGTAGGAACATTGTGGCTTGCCTCCTTTGTCATTGCCACGTCCTCTACCACCGCGTCATCGGGCACCAGAGAAGCCGCCTCGAGAGCTATAAAACTCTCCTCGTCTGCGATTTACCGCCGTCGCCGAGGTTGTATCAGTATTAGTCGGAATTGCAATCCGACTCAATCTGCTATAGGCTTCCTCAATAGGAGGAATAACTGCTCCCGCAAGCATCTGGTTTTTGGCCGAATCATAAACAGAATCAAGTCCTGAAAGAAATATGCCAACCATCATCTGATCTCTTTGTGTCTTCTGAGTAGGATAAGGATACAAAGGATTATAACTATGCAACTTCTCAAATATAGCCTTTAGGCTAGAGAAGTATGCATGAAGAGGTCGTCCCGCCTGTCAGATCTGATGAATATCCTGATATAGCTCTATGATTTTCGTCTCGTTTTGTACCTGTGAGTATGTCAAGGAAAGAGCGTCCCACATACCCTTGGCAGTGGGCTTATGAGCAACTTCATTGGCGATGCAACGGACAAGGGTTGAGGTGATCCAACTCTTAACAAATGCATTATCCCTTTTCCAAGAAGAATACGCAACACCAGTCTTCTCGGTGGGTTCAGGAGTCTTTAGAACATACTCCTTATCATAGGATTCCAGAAAATTGAGAAACTGGAGGGACCATAACTCATAATTGGTTCCATCCATCTTCTCAATTGGTGCCGGGGTCTTCATATCATGTAAGGAACCCTGAGGAGCACTTGTGGTCTTGGAATCCTCGGCGGAAGCCATCAATCGAACCCAAAGAAGACAGAAATCAGATCTGAAAAAAATGATCTTCTTAGATCATAGAGAATTTGTAGGCGAGATCGAGTACCACAAACCCCAATAAATCAAGAGGATTTCAAGAAATCCTCAATAGATGCAATAAACAGGAATCCTGCGAGGAAAGAAGAGCAACATGGGCAGCTGCTGAGCCCTGCCGGCGCCGCTTGCAACTGCTGGAAGGGGCTGCTGTTGAGCCCTGCCGGCTGGTGTGAAAGGGATATATTTTTAGGGTTAGGGTTTCAAGGAGGGTAGAGAACCACAGTCTAGGACCGGTGCTCTGATACCATATGGAAAGAGGGAAGTTGTTTTCTTGAGAAATTATCAAAGCATGCTCCTCTTTATATAGTAGAGGAGGCAAGTACAAGAATATAAACAACCTATAAGGAATAAGTACAGAAATAGAAAAGAACTATAATTAAGTAGAGAATATTCTCTATAAGGAATATTACTCATTTGTTAAAGTATAAGGAATGTTCCTTATTCTTTAACAATTAACATGCAAAGAAGTAAAATGAAGGTTTTGATTGCATTTAGAGACATCACGAGGAGCACAACAAGTTGCCACTATCCAAGAGGAGGCTACACATAGAATCATCACTAGCACATGTGGCATAGTCAAGCAATAATAAGGTTAATGACATTGTTGGTTGCAAATTTGAAAGATTAAAGAAAAAGATCGAGGAACAAAGAAATGAGGACATTGCACTTATATGAGGTAACATCATAGAAAGCCCTCGCAAGAGAGAGAATGAGAGGATGTTGTACACATGCTAGCAACATGTAGTGCACATGGGTATGACTATGCACGGGAGAAAACTACAATACACTCCAGTAAGCATGAGGTAACAATGTGTAATGTCCCCGGCCTAGATCCCCATACCATTATCAATATGACCTTGACAACTTGTTGGGTTCGAGGCAAATAGACCCATTGATAACCATTCAAAATGCTTTATCTCAAGTTTTTTTTTTGACACTCGCTTTAAGTTATCAACTATCAAGTAGTAGCCCCCACTCTTATACATCTTACTCTCAGTAATAGAGGCAGTTGTATGATTCGAGTAGACTTTTCCTCCTATTTCTTTGCAAAGGTGCCACTACCTCTTGGGTACATCTTTCCATGATCAGAGGGAACCTACTCTTAGCCGTTTCTACTATCAAAGGGAACTTGCTCTGATACTAAGGTAGGAATTGTCGATATCGACACCATATCGATATGGTGTCGATTTGATATTTCGATGATAGATAGCGATATATCGCCCATATCGACACACTTTTGTGAAGGACCAAAAAAGAAGTATATATCGCCATATCGATACCGATATCGGTCCCATGTCGATATCGATATATCGATGATATATCACTGATATATCGCGATATTTCGTTCCTTGTCTGATACCATGTGTAACATCCCAGGTGTAGGTCTGTGGATCGTTATCGACTATAACTAGCCATAACAACTTGCTAGTTTGGATCCATCTAGGCCCGAACCGAACAAGTTGTTAGGACCTAAGTTTGGATCCATCTAGGCCCGAACCGAATAAGTTGTTAGGGCCATGATTTAGGTAAATATTACAGATTGGCATTTAATATAATATACAACTTTCAGGTTGATGGTTTGTCATTCACGATGGGCACACGAGTATGTGAATTTAGATATTCTTTTTATAGCTGTCTGATATGGGAAGACATGTTCACACCTCTGTTAATTCATATCTCTCATACTTTAATTTTCTTTTATAAACCTTATCTTCTCTGAACCAGGTGTGATTATCTAATGCACTTTCATATATTTCATGAATATATGTTTGTCAGCAGCAAAGGAAAATAAGCAAGGAAAACCATCTCCTAAGAGTAAATAAATAAAAGAGGTTTGTTGAGCACAAGGAATGCATTTTATTATACACATATGTGAAACATTTTCAAATATATTTATTGTCTATAAACCAAATTTAAGAATAGATTGACCCGTGAAGGGAGGGAGTGATCCGTGAATCGATTGTCTTTTCTGTGACGGATCCGGGTCTGGTCCACAGGACGCGTCTTGATGGGCTGGCTACCTTCTCGGCTGTGAATCCATTTTCTGGTTGCGACCTGGCCATTTTGGGGGCTTCTGATTGTTCACGGGGAGCTTCGAACCCGATTGAGGCGTCGCCCAGCCAGCCCTCCTTGGACCTTCTTCTCTTGGGTGAGGGTGGCTCTTCTGTGGTGGTCTCCTCTCCAACCCATTCGGAGGCTCTTCCAGACGTGGATAGTGCAAGTGATGTGGGGAGCCTTTCTGACAGGAGATCGGGGAAAAGGTATCAGAGGCAAAACAGATCTCGGGCGGGATCCTCTATGCAACAATCTTGCGCGACTTTGAGGGATTCCGTTGCGGCGGCGGCTGGACTCATTCCCATTGGGGGTCAACCACGTTTGTCTTGATGAAGATTCTATCCTGGAACGTTAGGGGCCTGGGGGAGGCTGATAAGCGAAGGACTTTGGGTTCTAGATTCTCTGAGTGGGGTTGTGATATTGTTTTCATTCAAGAAACGAAGCTGAGGGGGGTCGATGATGTCCTTTGGCGCTCTTTTGGTGCGGGTGGTTTGGATGAGTTTAGGGCGTTGGATGCAGACGGAGCGGGGGGGGGGTATGTTAATTGCGTGGAGATCGACGGCTTTCTCTTTCATCTCTGTGCTTATGGGTAGGCATATGTTATCCGTATTGCTGGTCCGGGGGGATACTGCCTTGCCCATCACTTTCTCGTGTATAAACGGCCCTTGTTGCCACATTAAAAGAAAGGAACTGTGGGATGATTTACGTGATGCGGGCAGTGCGTTTGAGGGGATTCCTTGGCTCATTGGGGGAGATTTTAATGTTGCGCTGCATTCGTCGGATCGTCCCTGGTTCAGGGGTGGCCAGGACCCGGACTCCTTTGACTTTTCTGAGGTGGTGGACTCATTGGCTTTAGAGGTTCTGGTGGCGGATGATACTAAGTACACATGGAGGAATAATAATTCCCGCTCTCGGATTGATCGCTTCTTGGCTTTTGGGAAGCTTATGGAGATGTTCCCTATTTGCTCGGTGTCCTCTCGCCCTCGCTCTTTATTGGATCATTCACCTATTCTCTGGGAGTCCGGTGAGGTCCCTACGGTGAGGGGCCTCTTTAGATACGAGAAATGTTGGCTACAAGAGGCGAATGTCAAGGATATGGTGACGTTGCACTGGGCTCAGCCGTGTTTTGTGGGGTCTGCAGCCTCCAGGTTTGATCAGAAGCTCTCATCGTTGCGGAAAAAGCTTGCATTATTCAAGAAGGATTCGAGGGTGGCGAGAGTCGCCGCCAGGGTGGAGGCAGAGGAAATCATTGCGAAGTTTGATATTATTGAGAACGATCGGGAGCTTTTGCCTGAGGAGCTTCGTGAGCGTTCTCTTGCGCAAAAGCGTGTTGCGGCGGAGGACATGAAGCGGACCACTGAATGGCGTCAGAGGTCGAGGATGACTTGAATCAAAGAGGATGATGCCAATACAGCCTTCTTTCACCGCGTGGCTAGCGGAAGGAAGCGCTACAGCGCGCTGCGCTCTATTTCGATAAGTGGTGTGCGGATTGTGGAGGACAGAGAGATGGGGCGTGCCATTACTGATCATTTCAAAAGCTTCACTGCCAGGCACTCCCCGAGGAGGTGGCGATGGCTGGGTTGTGGGGCGCCGTCCATTTCTGATTCGGCTTGCAAGGATTTGACTCGGGCGATTTCGTGGGAGGAAACCAAAGTGGTCGTGTGGGACTTGAACGAGGATGGGTCCTCGGGCCCCGATGGTTTTCTGGTGGCGTTCTATTGGGATTTTTGGGAGGTGGTGGGTGAAGACGTGTTGGAGGTTGATACGGAGTTTTGCAGTGGGAATGCGGGGTTTGATCGGATTAATAGGGCCTTCGTTATGCTGCTTCCTAAGTCCTCCGCGGCGGAGCGTATTGAGGATTTTCGTCCCATTTCGATATCCAACGACATCTATCTTATTGTCGCTAAGGTGTTGGCTCGTCGGCTTGCTCGGGTCTTGGATTCGATTATTTCTCCGATCCAGGGGCCTTTGTTCGGGGCAGGCAGATCTCGGATTGCATTGCGGTGGCGTCAGAGTTGGTCGCCGATTGGAAGAAGCCCGGAAAACAGGGGGTGCTGTGGAAGGTCGATTTCACCAAAGCATACGTCTGCCTCGAATGGAGTTTCTTGTGGTCGATCTGAGGAGGCGTGGTTTCCCTGAGGTTTGGATATCGTGGATGCGGCGTTGCGTGACCACCGTGTCCTTCACTGTTTTGGTCAATGGCCGTACGGATGGGGGCTTCTTCCAGCCTAGGAGGGGGGTGCGCCAGGGGTGCCCCCTCGCTCCTCTTCTGTTTGTCGTGGCTGCTGATGTCTTGGCTCGCATGGCGGACCGTGTGATTGATGTCGTGCTTTCGAAGGGGTACTCCAAGGGCGAGTTGCGCGTGCCCTTGCTCCAGTTCGCGGATGACACCATTTGCTTTATTGAGGGAGGCTTATCCGAGGTCTCCGGAATGACGACGACGCTGGATCTCTTCAGCGAGTTATCGGGTCTGTATAAGAATGGGAACAAATCCAAGGTGATCCCTTTTGGGATGTCGGAGCCGGAGCCGATCGAGTGCGGCCGGATCTTGGGGTCTCCTCCGGGTGAGTTACCTATTGATTACCTTGGATTGCCGTTGGTGGTGGGGAGGGCCAGGAATAGGGATTGGCTTCTGGTCGTCGAGAGAGGGGAGACGCGCCTTGCTGGGTGGCGTTCGGCCTTGCTCTCGAGAGGGGGTCTGCTTGTTCTTCTCAAAGCGGTGCTCTCTTCGATTCCGGTGTTCTACTTATCAAATCGTCGTATGCCGGTGGCGATCCGCACCCGTCTTGAAAAATGTATGCGTAGATTTTTGTGGGGAAGGAATGTTGAGGCGGGGGGGGGGGTGCATCTGGTGGCGTGGGATGAGGTCACTAGAGGCAAGCAGGATGGTGGTTTGGGCGTGCGGAGACTGGAGCTTGTTAATGATGCTTTTCTTCTCAAATGGGCGAGTAGGATTTGGGTCGAGGATGATAACTTTTTTACCAGCATCCTGAGGGAGATTCACGGGGAAGGAAGGGCAATGGAAGAGAGGGTTGGTGTGGTCGGAGCTTATACTCCGTTTTGGCATGGAGTGCGTGAGATCTTTGAAAAGAATCTATCGCTGTTTATGCTGGTGTTGGGGAATGGTGAGTCGTTTAAATTTTGGAAGGACGATTGGACGGGAAGGGGATCCTTGAATGTGCGGTTCCCCCATTTATTTGCGCTGGCGGCTGACAAAGATGCCTCCGTCGCTTCTTGCTGGGCGGATGGGTGTTGGTGTCCGCCTTTCCTGGCAAATTTCTCGGATCAGAGGCTTTTTGATTTTATCTCCCTTTTGGACGCCATCGGTGACACAGGTAGGCCTAGTGATGGTCGGGATCACTGGGCCTGGAGGGGCTGTCCCTTTTCGACGCGGAAAGCTTATGGGGCTTTGGTTCGGCCCCCGCCGGCGCGGTCTGATTTGCTGGTGCGTGATTGTTCTTTTTTCTGGGGCCTGAAGATCCCAGAGCGCCTTGGCTTCTTTTTATGGCTTTTCCGCAGGCAGAGGCTGATGACGAGAGATCGTTGCGCGAGGATTATGGGCAATATCTCCAATACCTGTGTGTTATGCGATTCGGCAGTGGAGACCATTGAGAATTTATTCTTCGATTGCCCCACGGTCAGAGGGGTTTGGGAGGAAGCGGATGTGGATTGGGTGAGAACGGATGACTTGGCGGCATTTTGTAGGTCGCTGGTGCTTAACAGAAACAGGGAAAGAAGGGACATCTTGCTACCAATTGCAAGGCTGTGGTCGATTTGGTTGGGGAGGAATGAGGCCCTCTTCTCGGGCCAACGCTTTTACAAGGATAACGTGCTTATTCATTGTGCAAGACTTGTGGCTGATTGGGTTGCGGTGTAGGCCCCAGTGTGGTTTTTGTTTTTTTGGGGCAGTGGAGTTTTTTTATACAGCTTTTGCCTTTCTTTTTTTTCCTCTTTTTCTCATTTTTGTTTATTCTCTTTTCTTTTTAATATATTGGGGCGAACACCGCTGAGTGTCTCCCCCTTCTCTTGGGCCTAAAAAAAAATTAAGAATAGATGCAAGGGGTTTAGCAAATGCCGTTTGTTGCAGCACTATATATAAATTTAAAAATATGATACGTATACTAATCCAAAATATACAAACTTCTTGCTATCCATCTGTGTGTATGGTAAATGGTATAAATATCAATGATGACTAACTTTACTCGAGATTTATTTATTGGAATAAATATGCCATTCTGTGATTACCAGATCTAAGTCTAATTTACTTCTCATCATGATTAATTATATGCAATCAATAACGGAAAAATAGTTTCCAACATGATACATTCTAAGGCCAAGAGAAACATTTGTATATTTAGCATGCTATGGAGGGATGAAAAGATTGATTCATCCTCTATCCATTATGAAAATCAAAACAGAAAAGAGTCTGGGCACTTCTATTTTGATCAAAGACCACCATGATCTCAAATAATGTTCCCATGGGTTTGACACATACCTCATGTTCCGATTATAGATCCATGGGTATGCTTGGACTTTGCCTACCCAAACCTTCGCCAACCACGTCGAACATCTCCAACCTTGCCGGATCAAGGCTCGGCACCGCCGGAAGGCTACTATTACCGGATCTCTCTCTCTCTCTCTCTCGTGTAGTAGAGTATGGAGGTTCTGGTGGTGCCTTATGGGTTTAAAAAGCATTCATAATAGAGATTTTTTTCAGATCACTTATTAGGATTAAATAGGAAAATAAGAGGATAATTGGGATTCATTCATTTGGGATAATTACTTGCTTTGTTAGCTGTATTTTAAAAGGTAACTTGCTTTTAAAATTAATTATCACCACGACTATCTGATGCAATTATTTAATGTGATTTATTCCCTTGTCTAATTTTTTAGTCCGTTACAATCTACCCTCAAAGAAATTTCATCTTCGATTTTTTTTATTTTAGTGAGAGAACTCGTTAAACAGATGTGGATAATGATTTCCCCTTCCTTCCCCAACTCTTACATTGCTTCCTCTCTCAAATGGTTTTTCCACAAAATTTGAATATCAGAACTATACAACGTCGCAACTGATGCTCTTTACGATTGATGATATGCACCAATCTTTCTTCATATGCTTGGTTTGGCTGAATGTCTAGATCTTCATGCTCAATCGCATGTGAGGGATCTAGATTGTACTTTCTTACTATTGATAGATGAAAACCATCATTTAACTTTCCCATCTCATTCACATTATCTGGCAAAGCTCTATGTAGACCAATCCAATAGAATGGGTAAGAAATGTGCTTATTTTATTAATCGATCAACGATCACCCAACAATATCAAAATGACTCGTTTATTTACTAAACCGGTAACAAAATCTATGGTTATATGCTCCCATTTGCACTCAGGAATCTCCTGTGATTACAAGTACCTGAAGGCTTTTGATGCTCACTCTGCACTTGCTGACAAGTAAGACGTACGGATACAAATTTTGTTATAACCATCTTTGTTTTGGCCACAAAAAATTCTTTGTAAGTCTTTTTACATCCTCATAAGATTGTGATGAATGGTGTATAAGACCTACTACCGGGATCTCTTGCCTTAGTTCATTATATTCCAGGCTCCATAATCTATCACCAAATTTTATTTCACCGTCCACTCCAGTTGAGAAGTGAGGTCCATCATATAGAGAAGAGAATACGAGTTCAGAGAAGTCTACATCCTCCTTTGTGCGTAGAAAACATTTTCTATCCATGTTCAGTCAACCATAAAACTTTTATCCTCTTTATAACGAAGAGCTTTCAATCCCCCATTTCCTTCCTCAGTTTCTGTTAGAAAATCGGAAGCGGAAGCAATAACATGGATAAAGAAATAAAGAACGAAAAGAACAGCGGGATTTTACGTGGAACCCTACTCCGTGAGGAGCGGGATGAAACCACGGGAGAAGCCCTCAACGGAGTGTGTTTGTCTATTGACTTTCTCTCAATGAGTACAGGAGGTCTGGGGCTCCTTATATAGCCTCTCCAGAGCCTCCAAGTCCCACCACTAGGCGGTATGGGACTAAACACTAGATGGGGTAAATGGATCTTCTCCATGATCCATTTACCCTGTTACAACTCAATGGGCACACGCACGAATACTCCAACACTTCCCCTCAAGCTGGAGCATGCAATGCTCAGCTTGGACAAACATAAAGAGACTCAACTCAACGCTACCGGACACTACGGACAATATCAACCCAACGCGCACATTGCTGCAGTCGAGGACGTTGCTTCTCATGCCGTGCAGATGAGGAGGACGAACGGGCTGGAGTGTGAGTCAACTGAAGACTCGGAATCTGACTGTCGAGTCTGAACTTGCGCCTGAAGTCTCCTCGTCGGAGAACTGGGTCTCTCCCATCTGGCTCAGAGAATGGTGCACTGCTCTGGTGTACCTATGATACCACATGAAAACCCTTGCCCTCAAGGGAATGGTCCTCTGCTCTGGAGTCCCTATGGCTCACATGAAAACTCTGGCCGAACAACAAGGATGATGGGGACCACGAAACAAAAGATGGCAACATATGCTCATCTGAAATTGACCGCAAACTCGTGCGTGTCTGAAACTGGAGACTCGGAAGACAATCGTCGAGTCTGAAATCGAACTGTATAGTCTGATCATCTGGCTGGTCTGGAGACTGACATCTGAATATGAAATCTGGATCATGAACAGACCTGTGACTCTACATATACTCCCCCTTTCTCCCATACTTGTCGGAATAAAGTCGTCGACAGTTGGGAGAAGACAAGATAAATAGGGGATAAATAACAAGAACATGGAACTTGCGGCTTTGTCATTTTTTTTAAATAGCCGCCATGATGATGATTTTTTTTAACACAAGCCGTTCAACCTTTTTTTTTCTATACGGCTTTTCACCTTTTTTTTGATAAACTTTGCGTACGGCTTTTTCTCATGTACGTGCCTTTTTTTTTCTTGACCCACTTGGGCCCAACTTCTTCCTCTCTCACCCTTTTTTTTAAAATAAATGCCCCCTTGGGCTTTAACGCATCCCCACAGATTCCCCTTTATATATATATATATATATATGAAATTATCGGCCCACATGGCCTCTTAAAACAAATAACAAATTTTTTTTTAAAGGCTGTGCAGTAGGGTTCGGGAACCCTCGTTTCAAATAACGCCGCCGCCCCCTAATCTTTGTCGTTGGAGCCGCGCCCCCGATGGGGCCTGTGCCGTGTCGCCAACGGCGAGTCAGGACCGCTTGGGAGCTCTGGTGGAGGGGGCGAGCTCGGGATGCGGCTGCCTGCCGCCTGCCGTCTGGTGGAGGAGGCGAGCACCGCCTGTGAGGTCAACTGCGATGGAGAGACGCGCGCGCAAGGGCTCGCGTGCGAGATCGGGTCGAGTGGATCGCTGCGGCTTTGAGAAGGTGGCGCATGCTGGCTTGGAAGATCGCCGTGCGCGCTGGAGAGGCGTATGGAGCGCCGCCTGCGCCTGTGCGTGCGAAGGAGTGCGCGCCTGATGCGCGAGAGCACGACCTACGCGCCTCGACTGAAGATGGAGGATGCAGCCTCCGCCTGGAGGTTGCTCGATCTGCGCCTGGGGTCAGGGGTAGGACTGGTCGCCTGGAGCCCTTATGCGGCCTCCGCCTGGAGGGGATGAGATCTGAGGATGCGCGAGGTGATGGCGCGATCTGGTATCGCCTGGGCGCGGCATCACGATGGAGAGGCGAGGTCTGCTCATGCGCCGCCTGGAGGGATGCTCGAGATGGCAGAGTTGCCTGGAGGCATTGGATGCAAGATGGCGATGGATTCAAGAACACTGCTGCGCCGATCTGAAGGGCTAGGTCTGCTGGAGGCCCTCCATAGTTCGCAGAAGCCGAGCAAAAACAAGAAATTAGGGTTGCGGTTGAAACCCTAGACTCTCGAACATGAACCAATCTTTATCAATACAAGAATATGAATTATCTTTAAGAACAATCGAAACTCGAATAAAAATATCGAATCATGAAATTCTCGAGGATCGAACCCGCTCTGATACCATGTTAGAAAATCAGAAGCGGAAGCAATAACATGGATAAAGAAATAAAGAACGAAAAAGAACAACGGGATTTTACGTGGAACCCTACTCCGTGAGGAGCGGGATGAAACCACGGGAGAAGCCCTCAACGGGGTGTGTTTGTCTATTGACTTTCTCTCAATGAGTACAGGAGGTCTGGGGCTCCTTATATAGCCTCTCCAGAGCCTCCAAGTCCCACCACTAGGCGGTATGGGACTAAACAGTGGATGGGGTAAATGGATCTTCTCAATGACCCATTTACCCTGTTACAACTCAATGGGCGCATACACGAATACTCCAACAGTTTCCATTACAATTTCAAACTCGATAACTTTCTTTAACATTTCCTACATAAAGTATCGGCAACTGTGTTCTTCTTTCTTGGATGATAGTCCATGTAAATATCGTAGTCTAATAAAATCTCTAACTGTCGCATTTGTCTCATGTCTGTTCTTTTTTAGAGAAGATTTACATGAGATTTTTATGGTCAACGAATACCTCGAACTTCTCTATACAGATTATGTTGCCAAATTTTAACGAACAAGTCACCGTTGCAAGTTTTAGGTCATGTATCGTATGGTTTCTTCTAACTTTAGGTCATGTATCGTATTGTTTCTTCTAACTTCTTTTAACTAACAAGAGGCATAATCCACCACTTATTCATGTTGTATGAGCACCCATCTCATATTAGAGATTAATGCATCTATATAGGCCACAAATCCGCCACTATCGGATGGTAATGTGAACCTAGGGGTTGAAATCAATCTTTACTTCAGTTCTTGGAAGCTTTGATACCATTTGTAAAGTCTCGGGCTTAGGTCTCGAATCGTTATTTGTGGAAAACTACCCTGACAACTTGTTGGGTTCTTGACTAATTGAACTCGTTGGGAACCACCCAAAGTGCTTAAGCCCAAATTGTCAAGTAGTATTTCCCTCCACTTTTAACACACTCTCACACTTAGTATGTTTCCGATGTGGAATTATGGTGGTGTATTACAACATCCCTTGCTTATATTCGCAACTTCGTCGTTGTGACATGCCCATCACTTGTTCCCACTGATAGTGGTTCCTGCACTCTCTAGGCTTAGGTTCCCTCATGTAGCCCTTTCCATTGTTAGAGGAAAATTGGCTATGATACTATTTCTAACGTCCCAGACTTAGATTCCCATACCGTTATCTATGTAAACTGATCCTAAAAGCTTCATGGATTCGGCCATTTGGGTCCAAATGGACTTGTTTACAACCATCCGGAATGCTTAAGCCCAAGTTATCAACGATCAAGGAGTAGTTCTCAGTTTATATGTCCTCATTGCGACATGGTGGACCACTTATTACCAGTGATTGTGGCGACTGCACGCTTCGGGTAACCTTTTCCTCCTATTTCTTTGTAAGGGTGGCTTCACCTCTTGGGTAGCCATTTCCAATATCAGAGGGAACCTGCTCTGATACCATTTGTAAAGTCCTGAGCTTAGATCCCCGGACTGTTATCGAAGAAAACTGACCCTAACAACTCGTTGGGTTCGGGTCCATCTTATCAAATTTGATTCACAGATCCTGTTGAGCTCTGTTGCCTTTGCATTAGAAAAGTTGGGGGCTACAATTGTTTGGGTCCAAATTGGGCTGCAGGTTTAGAAAAAAAGAATGGGAGAAAAGGCATTTCATGCCAAATTGGATGATGGTTGCGAAGGGCCATTAGAAAAAGGAAAGGGGGGCTGAGAGTTTTGAAACAAGAGATAATTTTTGTGATTGAAAAAAGAGGCGACCACAAAAAATGATTTAAAAAAGAGAATTTTTTAATTGAGAGAAAAAGAGGCTATCATACAATGAAAGTTGTATGCAAGATTTTTTTAAAAGTTGATTAAAAAAGCTGATTGAAAAATGACTTATTGAGGGAAAAAAGAGGAAGTGATTTTATTTTCCTCGCTCAAGTCCTCCCAATTTGGTCGACACCATATTTTCCTGACAAGTATGGGAGAAAGTGGGAGTATTGTATAGAGCTTTCATATTCAAACTCTACCTGTTTCAGGCACTTCGTGTTCGAGTGAACCCGTTCTACGAGGAGACTCAATTTCAGACTCCATTAAGCAGTGATCGTGAACTCCAATATGAGATCCTTCCGAGGTTTTTATGAGAGGAAAACATTTCGAGATCCGTATGAGAGAGAGTCCTATCTTTAGAGATTTACATATGGATGTTCCCACAACATTCTTTGTTTGACCCTTCAAAGAGATGGAACAAACTTCAGTGAAGGAGACATGTTGTGGGCCAGAGTTCTCCAATGTGGAGACTCGTTCTAGTTTCAGTGACTCTGACAGATGCAGAGCACAAGTTCGTCGACAAGGAGACTAATTCCTGTTTAGGTGGCTTTATGTAGTACATGCCACACGTTTTCCGATGAGGAGATCTGGTTCACAGTCACACCCTTCAGTTCCTCCTCAACAACACAACATAAGAAGCAACATCCTCAACAGGCAGTCAATAGAGCTTACGTGGAGTTGATATTGTTTGTAGTGTCTTGTATTTTTTTAATGAGTGATTTCTTTTTATTTGTCCAAGCTGAGCATTGCATGCTCTAGCTTGAGGGGGAGTATTGGAGTATACATCCATAGATGGGTCTTTTGATCACTCTAAGATCCAATTATCACATCCACATGTTTAGAACCACATTGTCTGTTAGTGGGACTTGATTTTACTGGTAAGGCTATATAAGATGCCCAACAACAATTGTAACCTTTGAGAGTGAAATAACATAGTATCCAATCGTTAAGAGGCCTTCTCCCGTGATTTCATCATATTACTTATGGAGTAGAGTTCCACGTAAAATCTCGATGTTCATAATTTGTTCTATATCTTTTATCTCTGATTACCCTTCCACATTTTCGTTTCGACAATAGTGCATGGAAGGAAATATCGCGATATATCGACGTTATATCACCGATATATAGATATCGAGATGGGACTGATATGGGTATCGATATGGCGATATATCCTCCTTTTCAGGCATTTCCTTCACAAAAGTGCGTCGATATGGGCGATATATCGTCGAAATATCGTCGAAATATCGCATCGAAACGATATCGAAATCAATATGGCCTTTCATGCAATAGTGATTCAGAATTACAAACTCGTGACCATGGAAGGAAATATCGCGATATATTGGCGATATATTGTCGGTATATCGATATTCAGATGGGACCAATATGGGTACCGATATGGCGATATATCCTCCTTTTCAGTATTTCCTTCACAAAAGTACGTCGATATGGGCGATATTTCAGCGATATCATCGAAATATCATTGAAATATCGTATCGACACGATATCGAAATTGATATGGCTTTCCATGCCCATGACATACCTTATACTCCAATCGTTATTGATTTTCTTTAGTTCTATTAGAAAAGTTTTGTTTCCATTCTATTTTAATTCAACTTCTTTCATTCATAAAAATATAATTATTATGAATGATGTCCTTTAAAAACTATATGTTATTATGCTTATTTATTTGTTTGTTTGATTTCCGATATAGATCAGCATTTTGTTTATTCATAATATGCAATTTAATACTAATCTAGTGTGCTAAGTTTACCATCTTTATATCTCTAACTTTTTATTGTTTGAATTTCATAATTTCCTTCCGAGTACCTCTCAGTACTCACCAGTAAACAATCAGCATTAACAACAACAATATGTGCGATATAATGTATATTAAGGCGCTTGCTACACCTCATTCTTGCATATACGTGTGTTTGTATGTTATTTATTGTTTTAAGAACTAGGATGATATCAATTTATGGAAAAATCGCTTTTTTATGTCATTTCTGAGATTTCTACAGATATCGTCAATATATCTCTTTTTCGATCAACCGATACAATATCGATATTTCGAGCATTGAGATCGGGGATCCGGGTGGTTAGAGGAGTAAACCCTTGTCGCGCAGGAAAAAAGACCCACACAAGTTGGTAGTGATGCTCCTAGGGCTAAAGTGTGTGCAACAACATTGAGCGGTGCTGCAGTAGAGACCCCATATGCGAGGAGGGTCCATGCTAGTGCTGGAGCGCACACACCAACTCTAGGAGGGGAGAGGATCCTCTGCTGTAGTGGTTTTTGCAGCAGAGGTGCTGTAAACTTGAATATTTTTTTTTGTGATTTGGCTTCTAAAATCCAACCTTATAGATTGAATCTTAGGTTAATGATCTACATATCCTCCAAATTTCGCTTAAATCCGATATTGTTTGCTATTTTATCTTAACAGTTCAAAATTCGGTTCTTTTTTAAATGGAGTTCAAGTTGCTTAGATCTTGACCGATTGTTTGACCATTAAGATAAAATAGCAAACAATATTGGATTTAAGCGAAATTTGGAGGATATGTAGATTATTAACCTAAGATTCAATCTATAAGGTTGGATTTTAAAATTCAAATCATAAAAAAACAATATTCAAGTTTACAACACCTCTGCTGCAAAAACCACTACAGCAGAGGATCCTCTCCCCTCTAGGAGAGGCTGCTGACGGTGTTGGGTAGTGCTGGCAGAGTCATTGGTGCACCCTCAAGGTAGCAATCATGCTCGGGGTTGCATGGGAAGCCTACGGGGGTGCACATCAGTGCTAGGCCAACTAGGCTGTGCTAAGGCTGCAACATCAATCGGCCATGGAGGCCCGTGCGAGTGAAGATGACCCTGTGGTGGTTCAAGCACGTGGGAGGCTCCACGCGAGAGCAATGCTATCAATACAAGGTTTGTGGTGGCGGTGATGAGTTTAGGTACGAACTCAAATCTAGGACCGTCACTCTGATATCATGTGGAGAAAAATAAAGAACCCAATGGAATGAACTTTATCGAAGGGGTAGGGTTTCTTATTGTTAGAGTTATTATATTTACATTTATGTTTGTAACCCTTTGGGTTCCGTAACCCCCGTGACCCTTCCGATTCCGTATCCCTCTGTGACCCTTCAAGTTCCGTAACCCTTGTACTCTCTAGGGTTTCCTCTCTATATAAGAGACCCTAGCTCTATGGAATAAACATCTCATTCGTCTCTCTTCTCAACATGGTATCAGAGCGACGATCCTAGACCGGAGCCTAATACCCCTAATCTGTCGCCACCACCAGCCCTCTCTCCGCCTACAAGGAGAGAGTGCTGGACCTCACGCATCGCTCGTGGATTCGATGGTCCCGCGCAAGGCAGTCCGAGTCCTCAACAACACCATCTGCCACCTCCAACAACACTTAAAGCGCTGCCCGATGCTCCAACAACTCCAACATCTCCAACCGCACCTCCAGCATCGCGAGCACCGCTTGGAGCCCCTCCCCCCAACAACCCCTTCTTCACAACGACTTGTTTCTCCCAACTTGATGTTCCATTTTCTTTATTCTACCAAGTATGAGAAAAAAGGGGAGTCAGAGATGATTCTTCAGGTTGTCTATTGCCCTACCATGATGATAGACTGACACTCCAGACCAGACTACTACTCAGATCATCCGTCTTCACCGAGCATCGACTTCATTGTCAAGGAGTATATTTCTTCTTTTACAACCTGACTACTACTCCGCGTTGGACTTCTTCTACAACGATTCTTCTCCAGGCACGACAAAGATATGTTCCGGTGACCTGCAGGTACAACGGAGATATGTTCCGGTGACCTGATATCGCAGTGACTCTACAGGCATGACAGAGATACGTTCCAGTGACCTAAAAGCTGCAGACCCATCCTCGAGCGAGGTCTTCTACCAACAACGGACATATGTTCTTATGATGCTTCGTGTGAATATGTGATGTATACTTTTCTTTTTGTTACAAACTGCAGCTTTCTCAGCTCCAGCTTGAGGGGGAGTGTTAGAGTTATTATATGTTAGAGTATTTGGAGCATGCGCCACTTATGTAATAGGTGGGTAAATGGATCCCTCCAGGGTCCATTTACTCCACCACTGAGTTTAGTCCCATACCGCCTAGTGGTGGGACTTGGAGGTCCTGTGGAAGCTATATAAGGAGCCCCAGGCCTCCTGTAACAGATGAGAAATTCAATAGAATATCCGCCCCCTTTGAGGGCTTCTCCCGTGGTTTCATCCCGCTCCTCACGGAGTAGGGTTCCACGTAAAATCCCGTGTGTTCTTAAGTTTTTCTATCTTTATTTCTGATTCCGCTTCCGCTTCCGATTTTCTAACATGGTATCAGAGCGGGTCGATTCTCGTGGATTTTATATTGACTATTTGTTCGAGATTCAAGTTTTTTGATGTGCGGTTATTGAAGATCATTTTTCATGAAGATTTCTATTTTGATTCAAGTTCTGCCGTTCTCTATGGGTTTTGAAACCCTAATCTATATTCCAGCCCAGAAGTAAGCGCGCATCTCCAAGCAGGCGCTAGGGCATCTCATTGTTTGTTCGTGAATATCCAGCCCACATCCTCTTCCGGGAATCTGGATGTGGCACGCACAGATTCTCTGGACCTCGAGCTCCCAGGGCCCTGCGAAGTGCGAATCCAAGCAACCCAGGCGTGTTCCCAGCGAGGCGGCACCACCTCCAAAGACCGAGGTGACGCGCAGAACATCGCCCCCCATCTGGCGGCGGCGACTCCAGTCGGCATCAACCCGTAGCCGAAGCCCTCCTTGCACAGGGGCATGTCCTCCTAATCTTCTTCGGCGCGGCGACAGCGACAAGGTCTCGATCGACATCCTTCATGCGAGGCGTGCAATTTCAGTCCCCTGGTGGAGCATCCTTCATCGAGCGCAAGCCCTCAGGCCGCATCTTGCATCATAGACGATTGAAGTTCTCACGAGCGACAGACCGATGTCTGCGCGCAGCCTGCACGGCTCACCAGGCGGCGTCGTGCGCTCCTCGTCAGGCGGCGCAACGGCTCCAGGCTCCCGGGCGGCCTCTCAGGCGGCGATGGCTCCGCCTCCCGGCCCCAGATCCATTTGGCGGCGCTCTTCTCCAAGACTCCCAGGCGCGCGGGCTCCAGACAAAACCGCTTCCGCCTACGTCTTCTCTCCCCAGCGGCGGCCCACGTGACTTCAGGCGGCCCCACACCTCTTCAGCAACTCGCCGCGACCTCCAGATCTCCCAGGCGGCAGCCATTGAGATAAAGCCCGATGGGGGCGGCGGTGTTAGAGAGAGGGTTCCCACGTTGGGAACCCTAAATAGGAGTAGCGGGCCTGTGAAAAAGGAAAAAAAAGGGGGGGCGTGCCCTAGTTAAAAAAAAGGTATTATTTACGAAAAAAAATGAGGAGAAAGAAGGCTGCAAAAGAAAAAAAAACGAAGGAGTTTTTTTTTTTAAAAAGGGGAAGGAGCTTCTATGGGCTATTTATGGGTCCTATGGGCAGTATGAAAAAAAAAGTGGGATGTATGTCTTATTGAAAAAAAAAGGTTGCTAGTTTTTTTTTTAAAAAAAAGGCGAGAGAAAAAAAAGGCGCGTACACGACGAAAAAAAGCCACGTACAAAAAAAAGTCGTACGCATTCAAAAAAAAAATGTTTGCAAAAAAAAATGTTGCAAAAGCAAAGAAAAAAAAGAAAATTGTTGGAATGGCTTATATAAAAAAAAGTTCAAAAAAAAACAAAGAAAAGGACGGCTTATTACAAAAAAAATGAAGAAAAGCCGCAAAAGAAATTTTTTGAGAATATTCATTTTCCCCCATATTTATGTATTATCTTATCTTCTCCCAACGTGGTCAACAATGTCATTCCGACCAGTTTGGGAGAAAGGGGGAGTATATATAGAGTCACAGGTCTTGTTCTAAGATTCAGATATCAGATGTTGCAGACCGGTCAGATATTCAGACTCTACAAATTTCAGATTCAGACTCGACGATGACGCATGCCAATCATTTGTCATTCTTGTTGGTCGGCCAGAGCTTTCATGTGAGCCATAGGGACTCCATAGCAGAGGACTATTCCCTATGCCATTAAGGGCAAGGGTTTTCATGTGGTATCATAGGGACTCCACAGTAGAGTACCATTCTCTGAGCCAGATAGACACTCCAGCCCCGTTCGTCCTCCTCACATGCACGCCATGAGAAGCAACGTCCTCGACTGCAGCAGCTGTGCGCGTTGGGTTGATATTGTCTGTAGTGTCATGTATTGTGAGTTGAGTTTCTTCCTGTTTGTCCAAGCTGAGCATTGCATGCTCCAGCTTGAGGGGGAGTGTTAGAGTATTTGGAGCATGCGTCACTTATGTAATAGGTGGGTAAATGGATCCCTCCAGGGTCCATTTACTCCACCACTGAGTTTAGTCCCATACCGCCTAGTGGTGGGACTTGGAGGTCCTGTGGAAGCTATATAAGGAGCCCCAGGCCTCCTGTAACAGATGAGAAAGTTCAATAGAATATCTGCCCCTTTGAGGGCTTCTCCCGTGGTTTCATCCCGCTCCTCACGGAGTAGGGTTCCACGTAAAAATCCCGTTCTTCTTTATATTTATTTATCTTTTTCCATGTTCGCTTCCGCATGTTTATTTTCTAACATGACGTAGGTCACGGCTCCGCTTGGAGATACTTCCTGCGCCGCCCGGGACTGCAGATATGGCGCACCTGCTGGAGGACTGGAGGACGCGCGGTGCCGCCTGGACTCTTGAGCGGTTGTTGAAGGTGTGGATGCCTGGGAATCTTGCAGCCTGGAATTGAGAGGGTGTGCGCGAGCCAACGCACGACTGGAGAAGAGCCAAGGGCTTGGAGGCGCGTGTGTGCTGGAGCACAAGGGCTCTGACAAATGCTCTCCGACGGGTCGTCACCTGTGTGATGGGAGAATGGCCTGCGTAATGGGTCCTGCTATTGACGAAGGGGGCCACCGCGAACGAGGGGGAGTGGGGTCGCTGATAGGAACGGCCTGGACATGACTCGCCGTTTGAGTGTGCCGCCGCCAAGAGGTCACCAGTCTGAGAGGTGCGGCGGTGTAGGAGGTTTCGCCTGGACTTGGAGGTTCGATTTAGGGATTCGCGGTTGCAGAAGACGAACATCGCCAGGAGAACGACCTGGAGAGTCACGGCCTGTTGCTGGGGCTTGGGCTGATGCCGCCTGGAGCCCCCGCGCCGCCTTGCTGAAGAAGAAAGCGTCGCGATCTAGATCTGGAGCGTCGCTTGGTGTCCTGGGTCTCCAGGAACTGGAACTGGAAGCTTTTGATGCGGGATTAGGGTTCGAAACCCTTAGAACTGATCTGATCTTGATCATGGACGAATAATCTCATACAAATAATCTTCAAAGAACAAACTTCACGAACAGAATTTCAAAACAAATCTCGAACAAAAAATAGGGATATTAAAATCTCCAAGAATCGACCCGCTCTGATACCATGTTGAGTTTCCTCCTGTTTGTCCAAGCTGAGCATTGCATGCTCCAGCTTGAGGGGGAGTGTTAGAGTATTTGGAGCATGCGTCACTTATGTAATAGGTGGGTAAATGGATCCCTCCAGGGTCCATTTACTTCACCACTGAGTTTAGTCCCATACCGCCTAGTGGTGGGACTTGGAGGTCCTGTGGAAGCTATATAAGGAGCCCCAGGCCTCCTGTAACAGATGAGAAAGTTCAATAGAATATCCGCCCCTTTGAGGGCTTCTCCCGTGGTTTCATCCCGCTCCTCACGGAGTAGGGTTCCACGTAAAAATCCCGTGTGTTCTTAAGTTTTTCTATCTTTATTTCTGATTCCGCTTCCGCTTCCGATTTTCTAACATTATATTTACATTTATGTTTGTAACCCTTCGGGTTCCGTAACCCTCGTGACCCTTCCGATTCCGTAACCCTCTGTGACCCTTTAAGTTCCGCAACCCTTGTACTCTCTAGGATTTTCTCTCTATATAAGAGACCCTAGCTCTATGGAATAAACATCTCATTCGTCTCTCTTCTCAACACTTATATAGCGTGAAACCGTAGGGCCTAATAGGTGGTAATTACATAGTAGTCCCCGAAGGGTTACACATAGAAAAAGAGTACATGGAAATAAACTAGACATGGAAATAATAGAAAATACTAATAATGTCAACACTCCTTATTTCAATCATTCAATCATGTTGTCTTTTATCTGAAATAAGAAAGGAAATTTATCTTGCTTTTAAAAATATAATTTTCTCTTCATTATATTTATGTTGTCGTTTTATCCCCTCTTGCCTTGGTGGTTTATAAGCATATTAGCATATTGCCTTAACAAATTTGGCCGTGGTTTCCTTAGTTCCTTATTGGGGTAATAGGAATATTACAATCCAAAAGGATCGAATTTATGTTGTAGTCACAAGGATACAATAAAAGTCGCCATGGTAGTATAATTGTTTTACGTGGCATGGTAAAAGTTGGGAGGGGGATGACACGAGGGCTCGAAGAAGACGAGGTTGGAGGGGGTTGTAGGAGATGTGAAGGCATGCTTATGTTCAACGAGCAAGGAGGGTATTCGAGGTAGTTATTGTAGGTGGGGGTGCAATGAAGCTTAAAAGGAGGTTTGTTGTGGTGGGGTTCAGGGAGAGCCCATGTGAGATGTGATGTTATTCGATGGGGAACAACGAGTTACTTATGGATATGCTTTCATGGAAATCAAAGGGTTTAGGGAAGAGGGGAGGCATGCATTTGGGGGAAGTGGGGATGTAGAGGTCCTTAGAGATGTACATTTTGAATGAGTTATTGATGTTGTCATCTTACATGAGATGTACATGGAATCTCGTGATGTAGAGTTATGAAGGCATGCTGATGGAGCTTTTGGGTCAACAGCTGTTAGAGTATTTGGAGCACGCGTCACTTATGTAATAGGTGGGTAAATGGATCCCTCCAGGATCCATTTACCCCACCACTGAGTTTAGTCCCACATCTACCAGTGGTGGGACTTGGAGGCTCTGAGGAGGCTATATAAGAAGCCCCAGACCTCCTGTAACCAATGAGAAAGTCAATAGACAAATACGACCCTTTGAGGCCTTCTCCCGTGGTTTCATCCTGCTCCTCATGGAGTAGGATTCCACGTAAATCCCGATGTTTATTCTTGTTTTATCTTTTCTCTGATATTCGCTTTTGCATGTTTATTTTCCAACATGGTATCAGAGCGGGTCGATTCTCGAGGGTTTTTTTATGTTCGTTTGTAATATGTTCGAGATTTGTTTTATGTTGAAGATCTGTTGTTCGTGTTCGAGATCTTTTCATATCATAATTGTTCTATGACTGGATTTATGTTATAGGGCTTCATTTTTTGAAACCCTATTTTCTGCCGTCAAAGTTCTCATCTTCCTGGCGGCCACCACGATTATTTTCTGGAATCCTATTCGTCCAGTTCCAGATCTGGTTTTCTAAGGCCATTGCGGTGCCATTGCTTCCGCACCATTATCCTCTAAGGCACATGGGCAAGTGGTTCCCATCTCCAAGTCCAGAGGGTGCTTCTTCAGAAACCCTAGCCGAGATGCGGTCATCACGTAGGCGATCTACACAAAGGCGCGAAACCCAAACGACGCACAGACGCGCAAACACCCAACGGTTCCAGGCGATTTCATCTTCAATGCAGGCGCACCCCTTGCCACGACGCAGTAGTCCATCGCAGGTGCGATATGCGGTTGCACCTCCATCGATCCAACGGCATCAACCCAAGGCTCCAGAGCTCCACCACCTTGCACACAACAAATCCAGGCGCAACTCGAAAGCCTTCATCCAATCGAAGGAGGTGGCGCACGGTCTTAAGATCGCAACGCATTCCCAGGAGCATCTCCAGTCCTTCCGCAGGCGTGCCACCCTCCTCTCTAGATCTAAAGGTGCAGCTTCTCCGACACTGATTGCACGATCGCCCTCCTGATGCACGACACCCAGGCGACGCACCTCCTCCTCGCATCGCGCGCTCGAGCGCGCAAGCGGTAGCAACACGTACATCTATCGCCGTGTTCTTGAACCAAGGCTCGATCTTCAGGGGGAGCTCCATCTCCAGGCACGAGCGGCCTTGATCTCCCTCTCCAGAGTCCTTCGGCGACGGCAACAAAGAAATAGGGGGCGGCTACATCGAGAAAAAGGGTTCCCATCGTGGGAACCCTAGAGGCCTCGCGGTTTAAAAAAAATGTGTTTTTGTTGTTTAAGGCCCATGTGGGGCCGAGAGTAGAGAAAAAAACAAGGGCTGATACATGGCCCAATGGGCTGTATTTTCATAAAAGAAAAAACAGAGAGGATGCAATAAAAAAATGAAAAAAAAGGCGCGTCCAAGAAAAAGCCATACGCATATGTTAATAAAAAGAGATGTTTTAAAAAAAAAATTTGCGAAAGCCGAGAAAAAAATCACTATCGTCCAAGTGATGTTTTATTCATCCCCATGTTTATGTATTATCTTATCTTCTCCCAATGTGGTCAAACAATGTCATTCCGACAAGTATGGGAGAAAGGGGGAGTATATGTAGAGTCACAGGTCTTGTTCTAGGATTCAGATATCAGATTTTCCAGACCGGTCAGATGTTCAGACTCTACAATTTTCAGATTCAGACTCGACGACAACGCATGCCAATCATTTGTCATTCTTATTGGTCGGCCAGAGATTTCATGTGAGCCATAGGGACTCCAGAGCAGAGGACCATTCCCTATGCCATTGAGGGCAAGGGTTTTCATGTGGTATCATAGGGACTCCAGAGTAGAGTTCCATTCTCTGAGATAGATGGGAGAGATCCAGTTTCACACTCCAGCCCGTCCGTCCTCCTCACATGCACGCCATGAGAAGCAACGTCGTCGACTGCAACTGTTGTGCGCGCTGGGTTGATATTGTCTATAGTGTCATGTATTGCGAGTTGAGTTTCTTTCTGTCTCTCCAAGCTGAGCATTGCATGCTCCAGCTTGAGGGGGAGTGTTAGAGTATTTGGAGCATGCGTCACTTATGTAATAGGTGGGTAAATGGATCCATCTAGGATCCATTTACCCCATCACTGAGTTTAGTCCCACATCTACCAGTGGTGGGACTTGGAGGCTCTGAGGAGGCTATATAAGGAGCCCCAGACCTCCTGTAACCATTGAGAAAGTCAATAGACAAATACGACCCATTGAGTCCTTCTCCCGTGGTTTCATCCCGCTCCTCACGGAGTAGGGTTCCACGTAAATCCCGATGTTTATTCTTGTTTTATCTTTTCTCTGATATTCTCTTCCGCATGTTTATTTTCCAACAACAACTATTGCGCTCGGGGGTTTCCTCATGAACCAGACTATGAAGTAATCTAGTGGTTAGCTTTTAGGTCAGAAGGAGGACATTACTGAGCTGATGGGGTCCTAAAAGGGTATTAGGTTTTGGTGGCTCACTTGAGGTTTGTTAGAACTACTGTGTTTATTTCTATTATTTTAGTCGTATAACACCTTGGGGGTATCTATGTAATTTTTTCTTTTGTCCTCTAGGGTTTCAAGCTATATAAGAAACCCTTTAGATCCAATGAATAAGACAAGTCATTTTTCATTCTCTTTTCAAGTATCAGAGCAACTGTCGTAGACCGGGGTTCATTATCAAAGCACCCGCCGCTACTGCCATCCCCTTGCGTAGGTCCTCTTCTCCGCCTAGGACCCTGCGCAAGGTCCCCTCCAGCCAGCTATACTGACGTCAGCCTGTCTAGGGCAGTAGTGCCATCACCATGCCATACGAAGGTTCTGTGGCGCTGCCCTGGCCACTCCACGCCATCCTTGTACCCTTTAAGGTGCATGCATGCACCTATTGGGTGTCTCCACTACTTAAAAGGTGTTGTTAGCAACACCTAAGGTGCCACCAACACCTATTGGGTGCCACTAACACCACATAGGGCACATCCAGCGACAGTCCAAGCATCGACAGCACTCAGCTGTGCTGTTCTTGGGCATCTTGAATTTCATTCACCCACATGATTGATTGAACCGACAACTCATCTTCTTGATATCTCTTTCTGACCACCATGACATCTCTCCCTACCGAGATCAAGGAAGGCCGTATCAATATTGATATCGTTTCAGTCCACCCGAAAATGGATATATCTGGATATATCGTCGATATATCGATGGTATCGGTGGAAATGTTGGAAATGGCTCAAAAAAGCCATTTTTTGTTGTTTTTTCAGAAATTAAGATCATCCAAGATATTAAAACAACAAATAATTTACAAATATACACTTATGTCACACATATCGGTCTTTTATAGCCCATATATCGCACATATCGGTCATATCGAACATATCGCTGTTATTCCTGACCTGTCGATATTCGAAATGGATTCCATTCAAGTTCTTACAACATTAAATAACTTACATATATACACTTAGATTACACATATAGATCATTTATGAAAACTATGAACCTTATATTGCATATATCGGTCATATCGAACATATCGTTGGTACTGTTAGTTGTTGACCTATATATATTGAAAATGGAGTTCATCCAAGTTCTTAGATCACAATAACTTACAAATATACTCTTAGATCACACATATCAATCATCTATGAAGCTTATATCGCATATATCGATCATTTTGTACATATCGATATTAATGTTGATTCTTGACTTATAGATATTTTCTTTTGAAGAATTGACTTATAGATATTGGAAATGGATTTCATTCAAGTTCTTACAACATGAAATAACTTGCAAACATAACACATAATTATAGATTATCTATGATCCTTATATCACTCACTCATATCGACCATATTAGTTACATGACATAATGAATGGCATTGACATGAGTCATTCGATTCAAGAAATGTACACAATGTTTAAGGAGACAATGTTTCTTTGGTATAAAGATTTATCTATTTACAAAAATAAATGTAATATTGTAAAAGAGATTAACTAAAACCAAGAATTCCGTGGAGGATCTGAATCGACGCCCTGCCCTGTTGTCTCTCATAGAGATATAACATTTTTTAAGAGACATAATTCGCTCAATTCATCTCCCCCCCCATCCTCGAGAATATTATGAATCATGTTTCTTAAAAAAAATGCTATATCCTCTATGAGAGACAACAAGACAGGGGGTCGATTCAGATCCTCCAGGGAATTCTTGGTTTTAAGTAATCTCTTTTACAATATTACATTCATTTAAATATTTTCATTTATTTTTGTAAATAGATAAATCTTTATACAAAAGAAATATTGTCTCCTTAGACATTGTGTACATTTTTTGAATCAAATGACTCATTACAATGCCATTTATGTCATGTGACTTATATGACCGATATGAGCACGTGATATAAGGATCATAGATGATATATAATTATGTGTTATGTTTGCAAGTTATTCATATTGTAAGAACTTGAATGAAATCCATTTCCAATATCTATAAGTCAATTCTTCAAAAAAATCTATAAGTTAAGAATCAACATTAATATCGATATGTTCAAAATGATCGATATATGCGATATAAGCTTCATAGATGATCGATATGCGTGATCTAAGAGTATATTTGTAAGTTATTGTGATGTAAGAACTTGGATGAACTCCATTTTCAATATATATATGTCAATAACTAACAATACCAACGATATGTTTGATATGATCGATATTTGCAATATAAGGATCATAGTCTTCATAAATGATCTATATGTGTCATCTAAGTGTATATTTGTAAGTTATTTAATGTTATAAAAACTTGAATGGAATCCATTTCGAATATCTTCAGGTTAGGAATAAGCACTAACAACGACATGTTCGATATGATCGATATGTGCGAATAAATGACTGATATGTGTGACATGTGTGTATTTGTAGATTATTTATTGTTTTAATATCGTGGGTGATCTTAATTTCTGAAAAAATGACAAAAAATGACTTTTTGAGCCATTTCCGACATTTCTCGATATCTGCAATATATCCCAATATATCCATTTTTGGGCGGATCGCAACTATATCGATACGGCCTTCCTTGATTAGAAGCTCGGGATTTTTCAGCTATCCTGCTGTCTTAAATAGGTGCATGAGTGATTGAATGGCTTGTTTAATGGTTTCTTGCTGGTTTGCATCCTCGGTATTAGATATTGAAGGAACAATTCCTTATGTCTGACACCATGCCATCCCTCAAGGTTATCTTTGCTCGGCTTCAGGAGCTTAAGACCTCTATTGGACATACTTATCCTTCACCTTCTACAGAGACTTTTGCCTACCTTACCTCAGTTGAGAGAGGGGGCCAACTGATTTTTCGTGGAGGACGTGGTTGCGACTTTAGTCATGGTCGTGCTCGTAACTCAAGCCATGGTCATGGATGTGACACTATTTATCCACAATATCCATAGTGCATCTACTGTCAATGCTAGAACCATCCCTCAGAGCATTGTTGGGCCAAGTTTTGTGATCCTCCTCATGGAAATAACGCATATGGGGCTAATTACGATGTCGCGGAGGCATCTCCTGCAGGACTCCACTGGACAGACTGTTCAACTTAGTGCTACTAGTTACTCTCGCCTGATGCAACTTATGTAGAACTTTAGCAATGCCACCAGTAAGAGTACTATTGCGAATCTGGCTACCACCTCATGTACAATAGCCACCTCCTCCATTACTCTTGCTCCTGCTTGGATTACTGACTCTGAAGCATACACTCATATGATGGGAGAAGGTAATCTACTGGCTTCTTACAAACCCTCTTTCTCTATGAAGACAATTCGGGTTTCCAAAGGAGCTTATTCCCATGTTACCATTGTTGGGACTATGGAGTTCTCCTCTAAACTTGACTCACTGGAGTTCATTGTGCACTTGATTTTTCTTCAAGCTTTTTGTCTGTTCATAAGCTTTTGCTGAGCTAAATTGTCGGGTGATTTTTGACGAGTTCTACTATTAGTTTCAGGATATCTAAACGAGGCAGATTTTTGGTGGGGGCATGAGAAGAACGATCTCTATTATCTTGACATCCCCTCTGATCCAATGATTAATATACTATTGTTGGGCGTGGTGGGTGTTTATGGATTTATTGATGATGGAAGAAAGGGGAGTCATTGGGGGGATTTATTGAGGAAGATATAAGAGGTTAAAGGTATACCTTGTTTTTTAAGGGGGCGACTTCAATGGGACACAGAGCTTAAAGGATAAGCCAAAGAGAGCAACATAGTGGCATGTTGAGATGCGGCGATGGTTAATTTGGGGATGTGGTTTACGAATTGAAGTTGGTGGGTCATGCATTGCAAGATGCAAGTTCATGTGGAGAAGCTCTTCTTTGAGATTGAGGATCGACAAACTCATAGCATCTGCGGGGTTCACAGAGGCTTTCCCTATCTTATATGTACTGTTGAGGCATATAACTTCTGATCACACAAGCCATATTGTTTAAAAGGACACAAGCCATGTAATATACTTCAGGTTCGAAATTGTTTGATTGCTTGCGCTTGATTTTGAAAAATTATGAACACTAGAGGGGCGTCTCGATCAAGGGTACATACACGAGAACATTAACAGTGAGACTGAGGTCCCTTAAATTCATGACGAGATTAGGATAAATTTAAGGAAATCTCGAAAGAAAGGGAGGCATGAGGCATTGCATGTGGTTCAACAACTTGATAGAATGAAGGACATGGAATCTTTGTCTAATCAGAAGATATAGAAAAGAGATCGTCTTGAGGGGGGCCGAGGATGAAGAGAGAGAGAGAGGGGGGTTTTATGGAAGCCACATTCTACTAGAATTGGCTCATAGAGGGGGGCATGAACTCATTTAAATTATTTGTATCATAGAGAGACAAAGGAGGAATGCCATCGATACATTGAGGGTGTACAATAAGGAGTTAGTGGGGTAGAGGGAGGTTTAGCAGGCCTTGACAAGATAATTCCAAGAGTTTAAGATGGGACTTCCTTGTGGCATGTAGGGTTTGATGTACGGTGCATTGGCTTCTAGGCTATTAAAAGACTAGCATGATGGTTTAATAAAGCTTGTTGCAGGGATGAGATGAAGGCTACCTTGGCTTACTTCGAATAAGGGCTCATTAGCGTTGGGTGGGATCCTGGTTTTCTACATGGAGTTTTATGGTATGATTAGCATAGATGTAATGCACATGTTTCCCTTGTTCTTAAAGAAACTTTGGTTTTGAAGAGGGTGAACAGGTTATTTCTTTACTTGTTGTCAAAGTGTGACACACCTAAATAGTTGACTACATGCGGATTGCACTTTTAAACTATGTCTACTTGATTATCTCCAAGGTCCTACTATTAAGGATCCAAGGATTTCTTGGTGACTTGGTGAGCCTTGTCCGACGTGCTTTCATCTTTGACAGATTCTTGATAGACAACTTAATTATTGCAATTAAGATGGTTTCGAACTCTGATAGGAGGGAAGTAGAGGCCTTCATATGGAAGTTGGATTTCTTTAGTGCCTATGACACACAAGACTGGTCATTCTTGTGGAGCATAATGATGATGAGTCGCGCCCGAATCTCATGATTGGCTTGGAATTGGATGACATATGTCAATGCAGCGTCCTTTATATACTGGCGAATATGCGACAAAAAGGTAGGAGAGTGCAATCTAGGTAGGATGTGAGACATGGGTGTCCCTTGGTATCGATAAAATTCATTTTGGTGGATGATATTACGGCTTATGGTATATCCCAAGCTTATAGTAAGGGTTTGTTCTCTAGCTTTTTTTGATATGTTTCTAGGCATATGCAGTTACAACTGCTACAATATGTATATAATACCATCTCCCTCGTTCAGGGCTCGCACTAAGAGGTGCACTGAGTGATGACACTGATTGAAACTTTATGGCTTTTAACGTGGATGGCTTGAAGGTGAGGAGTTGTGGAAGTGCACTTAATATTGAGCTTATGCAGTTGTTGACTTATCTTGGTCTGTCCTTGGTGAGCCCTTTATGCATGGTGTTTGTGCGCTATGTGAGGGCACTGATTGAGTTTTTTGGCGAGGCATCAATTGTTAATGTGAAATGTACGAAGATTTCTGAAAGATGGATTTATCCAAGATGTATGATTGTATTGGGTATCTCTGTACCAGAGAAATTTTCTCGAGTTGATAATTGCTTAGATGAAGAGATGCATTATTACGTCTTCATTTTCTTTTTGGTGAATGGACAACTTGAGGAGGGATTCTTCAGTTTCAGAGGGGGTGTACCAGGATTGTCTGTTGGATCCTCTGTCTTTTGTGATTGTGGAAAACATGTTATCAACCAGGATGAACTGTGTGATACAAGGTAACTACTTTGACGGATTCAGATTAGAGGTCTCCTTCCCTTTGTCACTGTTGGAAGAAAGAGAATAGCTATTTATTCCTGTAACCCTATGCTCTCTTATATGGGGGAGAGGCCTATGAGTAAATTACATAAGATAGACAGAAGGAAATAAAATAATAGAAAAGATACATCGAATGTAGAAATATCTCAATACTCCCCCTCAAGATGGAGCATAGATATCAATCATGCTCAGCTTGGACGAACACTTCTGAAATGCCCCCTGAGTAATGCCTTGGTGAAGATATCTGTTGTTTGCTCTCCTGAACTAACATGAGAAGTAGAAATCAGGCCCTTCTGAATCATATCTCTCGTATAATGTCAGTCTACCTCAATATGTTTCGTTCTCTCATGGAACACGGGGTTGTTGGCAATAAAAAGAGCAACCTGATTGTCACATTGGTGGTGCATAGGAAGTGACACATCTATTGTTAGGTCAATAAGAACAGATCTGACCTACATCATCTCCGCGGTGGCTTGTGCCCAGTGTTGCAGAAGACGGTATTCGGTATTCAGTCGGAGGGGTCACTGAATAGAGAATAATCGGTATTCGGACGACTATTCGGAATTATTCGGTTTTGTATTTTTTAATATAAAAATTATTTATAATACATATATTCTTATATTTTTATACATATATGGTCATTATTTAACATGAATCCAAGATAAAAGTACCAATCAATATAATAGACATATAGAATTTGACATTTGTGGCGATACCATGGTAAAATATAACCCATAAATATTGAAAATTGAAAATAAAAAAAATAAAAATACGAAGAGTCAAACTCCAGTCGGCCTCATAGTCGGGCCAGTCGGCCGAATAGTCGGCCGACTATTCGGTCGGGCCGACTATTGCCCGAATGGAGGTTTATTCAGTCGGGTACCCCACCGCACCTCATAGTCGGACCGACTATTCGGGATAGTCGGCCGACTATTGCAACACTGCTTGTGCCATAGCCCTGTATTCTGACTCAACACTAGATCTGGCAACCACAGTCTGCTTCTTGCTCTTCCACGAAACCATGGAATTTCCTTTAAACACAACAAAACTTGAGGTAGACATTCTCTCCTTTGGAAATCCAGCATAATCTGCATTTGCACATGCTGTAACTGATAGAGATGTACCACTGCTGAAAAGAAGTCCTCTACCAGGTGAAGTCTTCAGGTATCTTAGAATCATATGGATTGCATCCATATGTGCCTGTCTGGGCTGCTCCATAAACTGGCTTACTTTGCTCACAGTAAATGATATGTCGTGCCTTGTGACTGTGACATATAGTAGCTTGCCAACAAGCTACCTGTACCTCCTCTTGTCGACCTCCTCAGTGTCATTATCATATAGCTTCATGCTCGGGTCAATAGGAGTAGTGGCAGGGTCTGCAATCTGCCATGCCTGTCTTTGAAAGAAGATCTGCAACATACTTCCTCTGGGTCATCACAAGACCTCTCTGGTTCCGTGCAAACTCCAACCCAAGGAAGTAACGTAGATGTCCAAGATCCTTGGTCACAAACTGCTGACCTAGAAAGTCCTTGGCACCCTGAATGCTCTGCTTGTCATCTCCTGTAACAATATTATCATCAACATACACAAGAATGACAATAATACCTCTATGAGTCTTCTATACAAACAGGGAGTGATCGGCAATTGATCGCACAAACCCTTGCTGCTCTATCAAGTCCGGGAGCTTCTGGAATCATGCTGTTGGACTCTGCTTAAGGCCATAAATAGCCTTGTGAAGCCTGCACACCTTCTGACACTCCCCCTTAGCAGAAAACCCTGGTGGCTGCTGTGTGTATACCTCTTCCTGTAGATTGCCATAGAGGAAGGCATTCTTCACATAAAGCTGGTATAGGGGCCAATCTCTTGTCACAACAACTGACAATAGAATACACAGAGTAGAATGCCTAGCCACTAGAGAAATTATCATGATAGTTCACCCCATATGTCTGGGTGAACCCACGTGGGACAAGTCCCGCCTTATAGCGATCTACACTGCCGTCCGCACGGTGTTTCACATTGAACACCCATTTGCATCCCATAACTGACACATCAACTGGAGCCGTCACCAGACTCCACATACCATGTGACTGTAGCGCAACCATCTCCTCTTCCATAGCCAAGCGCCAACGGCTATCCTTCAATGCCTCCTCATAATTCCGTGGAATTTCCACGGCAGATAAAGCTACTGCAAATTTATGAAAATCCCCTAATAGACGATGAAAGGAGACTTGAGAAGCTAGGGGATAGTAAGCACAAGATCTCTTCTGCTTTCGAACTACAAAAGGAATATCCAAATCAGAGGGAACATCTTCCATCTGTGCGGTAATTTCCTGCAATGATTCCTGCACAGACATATCTCCAGACCCATCGTTAGATGCTATGTTATCAAAACAAACCTAGGGCTCCGTGGAAGATGGCCGATAACCATGAGCAGAAGTAGACCGATGAGTGTAGAACTTTGGTAGGGATGGAACAGGTGGCGCATGTGACTGGGTAGTAAGAGCGGGTGGAGGAGGAGGTGGAGATGGTGGTGGTGGTGGAGGTGGAGTTGGTGGAGGCGGGACATCAGGCATGGGAGGAGGTGGCATATAGACGGCTTCCTCTGTGTTTGATGAAGCCAACCTATCACTTGTAGGAGAGAAGTACATCACAGACTCAAAAAACGTGACATCAGTACTGATAAAATATTTTCTGCGCAGAGGATCATAACACCGATATCCCTTCCGAGTCCTGGAGCATCCAACAAACACACATTTAATAGCTTTAGGAGCAAGCTTGTCAAGACCAGGAGTCAACTGGTGAACAAAAGCGACATACCCGAACACATGAGGGGTGAGTGAGAATAACTCCTCTGAAAAGGCTACAGAGAAAGGAATTTTCTCACCCAAGACAGATGACGACATACGATTCACCAAATAGCATGCTGTGAGAACATCACCCCAAAACGAGTGTGGTGCACGCCTCTGAATGAGAAGAGTCCGAGTGATATCAAGAAGATGATGATGCTTTCTCTTAGCAACACCATTTTGCTGAGAGGTGTAAGGACAAGATGTTTGATGAACAATCCCTCTTGATGAAAGGAAATGAGATACATCACGAGTACAAAACTCCAACGCATTATCAGTTCGTACAAACTTCACAAAGGTAGAGAAAACATTTTCAATTTATTAATAAAGTTTTTGATCACATCCCCTGCTTCAGATTTATTTTTCAAAAGAAACACCCATGACAAACGTGAAATATCATCCACAGCTACAAGTTAGAATCTGTGTCCCTGGTGATCAGGTACACGACTTGGACCCCCGATGTCAACATGAAACAACTCAAAAGGGGAGCTACTACTCCGACTCTGACGACTGGGAAAGGCAGACCGATGATGCTTTCCCAACTAACAAGCTTCAAACTGAAAGGAAGAAGTAGGTGAAATCTGCGCTAACATATGACACATCTTCTGAAGAGGGAGATGACCAAACCAGAGGTGCCAGGTGAATGGAGAGACAGAGCCAGACGAAAGAGAAGATATGCCGGCATATGGAGTCCGAACCAGACGATAGAGGCCACCCTGCTCACGACCACACCCAATCACATTGCCCGTAAGAATGTCTTGAAAAACAAGAGTCGATGGGTCAAAAATAGCACGACAATGCAAATCCTTGGTAACCTGACTAATAAAAAGCAAATTCATAGAGAAATCTGGAGCATGTAGCACGTTCTACAGATGCATCGAAGGCGTCAAGGTGATCTCTCCCTATCCTGTGATCGAGGAATAAGTCCCATCAGCTATCACAACTGTTCGTCCTGGCTTAACCTATCTATATGATGTAAGCTGATCTTGTCTCCACATAGATGATGTGTTGCACCGGAGTCCATAATCCATTCTGAAATGTTAGAGCCATGACAGGATGCAAAAGCATAGGTACCTGAGGTGCTGGCAGCAACAGAGGTACTGGCAGAAGCCGAGGCTGCCACATCTGACTGATCTCCTAAGGATGGTGATGCGGAAGGAGGTATAATATCCCTCAATCTGGCTACGAGGTGATCAAATCTCTAATCTAGAGTAGAAGCATCAAGAGACTCAATCTGTTCTGCAACTCAGGCTGAAGCTAGGAACCCATGCTTGGAATAATATGTCTCCTCGGTATGGCCTGGGCAGTGACAGAAGGTGCAGGGCTGACGAGTGCGACCTCCTCTACTACGAGGTCCGCATCCACGAAGAGTAGAATGAACTCCTCTTCCTCAGGAGGCTTCCATGGCCGAGGAAGTATGACTAGAAACACTAGAAGGAATAGTAATCCTGCTGAGCCTGCAGAATGCTTCTTCCTTGGGGGGAATAGTGGCATCAACGAGAATCTGAGAGCGAGCATCATCATATTTAGGGTCAAGTACTGCTAGGAATACCTCTACCATGGTAGCATTCCTGTATGTCTTCTATTGCTCTGGAGTTGCCGTCAGAGGCATGAAACTGTGAAGCTTCTCAAACATCCCATGCAAGGATGTATACAACGAATGCGGAGGACATCCGTTCTGCTTGATAGTGAATATGTCATGCTGGAGTTAGAGGATCTTTGTCTCGTTCCTCGCTTGTGAATATGTTGCTGCGAGGATATCTCACATTGCCTTAGCAGTGGGCTGATGTAACAAATCATTGGCGATCTCAATCGTCAATGTTCCGGAAAGCCAAACCTTGGCATATGCGTCGCCCGCCTCCCATGAGGCGTTTACCCCAGTCTTCTCCACCGATTCTTCCTCGGTAAGAATGTGTTTCTTACCATTCGATTTATAAGGCTTATGAACTGCATAGCCCAGAGCTCATAGTTTGACCCGCCCATTTTAACAGTAGGTACTGGACCTCTGAATGCGCCTGTGGTTGGTACATCAACTTTGTTCTCAGACATCTTGCTGGATGTAGAAGACTAGGGTTTGTAGACCAAAGATGAATGTCGACACAAACATACATGGATTTGGGTGCATATGTAGACTTATGCCCCCAAATCCATTAATGAGAAGAAGCGAACGACACCGGTGCTTGGAGGAGCAGCACACGGAGGAGCCACGCGTGAAGGATGGCATCCAAGGATGGACACAGGAGAACGCGCAAGGCGGCACGTCGACGCGCTAGGCTGCGCACGTAGAAGCACACCAGATAGTGCGTGTGGAGGCACACGGAGGGGGCGACGCGCGTGAGGCCGCGACACACGTGGGGCGGCGACGCGCGTGGTGCGGCGGCACGCGAGGAGATGGGGTCGGGGGCATGCAGGTAGGGGCATAAGGTGGGGTTGGGGTTTTGGATACGAGAGCTCCGGTCTAGGACTACCGCTCTGATACCATGTTGGGAGAAAGAGAATAGTTGTTTATTCTTGTAACCCTAGGCTCTCTTATACAGGGGAGAGACCTATGGGTAAATTACATAAGATAGACAAAAGGAAATAAAATAACAGAAAAGATACATGAAATGTAGAAATATCTCAACAGTCACAATATGTTGATGACATCCGCTTTTTTATCGAGGGGGATGCTCAGGAGGATAGAGTGTTGTCTATGGTAATGGCTATTTTTAAAGACATCTCAGATCTTCTGGTAAACAACTCCAAGTTGGCTTTTATCTCGCTCAAGTTATTAGTATGTGTGATTGAGGAGTGTCCGGCGGTGTCGGGGCTTTACCTATCACATAACTTGGACGTCCATTGGTGAATGACATGGTTCTTTAGGTGGACTAGTTGTCGTTGATTAACCAAATTAAGGGTTAATTGGCTGGCTGGAAGGTGTCATGTGTTTTAAGGGGTGCTAGGTTGGTGCTCTTCATGCGGTGCTTTTTGCTATTCTGATCTTCCTCTACTCGCGCCTTTTATTGATGGGCATCTAGAAGCATATTAAAACTATGACGATGAACTCCTATTGAAACATCTTAGGAGAAACTTCTGGTACCTCATTAGTGGAGTGGAATATGGTGACTCAACCAACAAGGGGGTGGGGGGTGGGAGGGGGGAAGACAGACAATGCACGTCTCGCAAAGTTGATGATGATAATTTGTGGTAAGGAAGACAAACTTCTCTGCCTGCTCTCGCGGAAGATTTACGAGATTCCCACTAACTTGAGTGGGTTTGCAAAAGTTAAAACATTGTCTACTTTTTGGGGAGGCATGAGTTTTGTTCTACCATATGTTGTCCCTTGTTGGGGGACGAGAATGGTTTTTTGTTCTGCCTGCCTAACTAGTCCAGAGCAGGGTGCTTCTTGAGCACTTATCACAGCCTTTTGGCTTAGCTGACGTTCCTAGGATCGAGGTGTCTGAGTCTTGGTGGTTGCTTACTTTTGTGCTTCATTTTAAACTAGAGGTTAGAGGATTTTCTTGAATTGTCAGGGTTCTTGGATGATGTTGATGGATTTTGGAGAATAGTCAATGGGTCTGGTTAGACATGGTCTTTTCTGTTAGGATGCCTATACCCTAACTGCTTCTATTGTTTTTTTATTAGTGAATTGTGGAGACGAATTGCAAATAACTATGGACTTGGAAGTTCTCTCCAGATAAATATTTTCTTGTGGATTATGCGGCGATGCTATGGTTTGATGAATGCTCGTAGGGAGAGATTGTTTCATGGTGTGGAAGCTTCTGTGCCTAGGTTTGCTAATAGTTGGAAGATATGGAGTGCCTTCTCTTCTATTGTGAGGAATCATATGATGTATGAATCAATACGAGTATATTGAGGTTCTGCACTTCTAGCGTCAGTGTATTCTAGTACTCTCTGGTCTTAGAGTGGAGACGATCATAAGTTGTCAATGCTTGTGTCGTAGTGTAGTCACCTTTGTTCATGTACCACTTTCTAACTAGAGTATCAACAAATCTCTTAATTCATTACATTTGATGGGGTGGTAATTGTGGATGATGTTGTGGATGAGGTTGTTTATACGAGGGAGTAGATGGATGATGATTTTCTATTTAGGAGGCCTATCAAGCACAAAGGGTTCATGTGCAGAATCCAGATTTCTCACGGAATTATCTTTTCATTAGGATGGTGATGGTGCCACTGAATGTTTGGCTACATCCTTGGTTAGCAAGGCAAATGAGGTCGATTACCATGGTGTTTAGGAGAAGATATGGCATCGATTTAGGCAAAACTTGTCCAGATTGTGGTCGTGAGGAGGATGATATAGATTGTATGCTCTTCTCTTGTCTGATGGCCAACTAAATTTGGAGGATGATGAAGATCACTTGGGTTATTGTGAATGGCTCGGAAGCCTTTGGACAAGCTTTACATTTGGGACAACATGTGGGGTAAGTAGGCACATATAAGGTTTGAAAAAATGAAAGGCCGAACGAGGCATTTTTCCTGGAGGCGAGGCGAGGCATAGCCTCAAGGCGATCGAGGCGTAAGCCTTAGTTTGTATAGAAAAATACTTACAAAAAGTATAATAGATATATTTGTTGATGAAATTATCTTAATTGACATACATATAATATATAACATTGTAATATATGATGAAATTATGAAGAAAAGAACATAAAAGAAAGGATAGGTAAATTCCATAAACATATCTACTAAATTTCTACCCAATAAAATATATAGTCATTGGCTATAATTGTCATTAAAGTATCAAAGACAACTTATTTTTTGCTAAAAATATTGTGGTGCATAAAAAATTATGATTAAATGCACTTGTTATTTGACTAATATATAAAATATGCCAACATTGACATGCCTTGAATCTAATCTTGTTTTTCTAGTTGGTATATTACGCCGCTCATTATGTCACCTCTCTTAACACTAGCTTTTCTTTAATCTTTATGGACTGTGTATTTAAAAGTGCAATATTAAGAAATTCTTAAAAAATTAGACAAGTTTAATGCTCAATATGTATATGAACAAACTTAAAATTCCAAGCATTCATCTTGTAAATATATATCTTAGACAACTATACATTTATAAGCATCTAAAACTACCAATAAAACAATTTAAATCCTAAAAAATGCTTTAAAATCCTATTAACGTCTCGTCCCGCTTCGACCGCCTTGCCGCCTCAGACCGCATCGACCTTCTGAGGCGTACGCCTCATCAATACCATCCGAGGCGTACGCCTCGAGGCTAAAAATCCTCGCCTCATTCCGCCTCGACTGTCTCGACCGCCTCAAGGCTAACCTTTTCATACTATGGGCACATAGAAGGCACGAAGACATAAGTAAGCTGCTGTTTTTTTTTGCAGACCAATAAGAATGACAGGAGCCTGGTAGTTTTCAAGGATGATAAGTATCACGGGAAAATGTGGTACACTGAGTAAAGGTGTTGTTTGTGTCTTTCCGTCTACGATGGGAGGTGTAAGGAGACATAATATCTATATTTTGGTTTTGTATTGTAATGGATTTTGGGTGGCATCTCAAATTGGAGAATCATCCTTTGACTTTTCAATTTTAAAGGGATTTTTACACACAACTCGATATAACCTTGTATTTACGTGCTCTTCCCTTCATAATCATTAATTACATGGAGAAACCTAAATAATGCTTAACTATTACATGATATAACCTTGTATTATCTTCCATCCATTTTTTCTGTTCTTTGTTGTAGAACATTAAATGTTGACAATTTTGCCCCTTAAAGCATATCACATTTTTAAACGATGCCACTAGTACAAATTATATATTTTTCCTCTGAATACACCTTTGAATTTTAAACTAATCCATCATAATCCCCCTTCTTGTTGGTACCATCGATAGTAATGTGTTGCCGGCGTGATCCTTTGGTGGAATCTATCACCATTGTAACAACTCGATGATGCCAAGCTTTGCACATCGCCAACGTGCTACATGCCATTACCAAAAGTTTCGATCTCCAAAAAAGGCACACATCACCACATTATCTCTATCGTCTCAGGCCAACCATCTTGTTCCAGATACCATCGTCTTCATCATCTTCTTATTTCATCTTCTTTTTGTTTTGGCAAGAACCTACACACTTCTAGCAAATCAATAACATAATAATTGTGACATTGTACGATATGTATCAGAATGGTGTCATTCTATTAATCATAATTTCGTATGAAAATAATGCATTCATTATGATTCTCCCACTACGGAACATTTTTATCCTTTTTAGGCAACATATAAACCAACTCGATTCATCCATTCACACTAATATAATAGAGCTACTTGCACATGAAATCCCCCTCTCCAGTCCCAGTTCTATCTTCAGTTTGGGCCAAGAAATCATTTTTGACTATGTGAAATAGGCACCCATTTTAATGCTTCATTCGGCATTCAAAAGATAGCATTGACATATGTAAACAACCACTAAACAAGGAGGAAAGCCACAATCACTTTATTTAGCCTCATTCGCATAGCACGGCTCAACTAATTCCAGCTACACTACATACATCTTCCAAACTCGAGCTCCGAACTTAGGGTTCAAGTCAAATCAGAGAGGAGGGGGTGGGATTGATTAAACATGGATGGACTTACAGAGCTTGAGGAGGTTCTTGGAGGTGAGGGGGCATCGATCAACATGGAGGTTGATCACAATGTCCCCTAAATTTGTCACGATCAACGTCGATATTTTCCTCGATCAGCATTTGAGGTGGGATTTGAGGAGGGGGGGAGACCTCCGCCTCTAATAGAAGTAGAAGAAATGCTCTTATGCAGGAAATGTCTTACAACTCCTTTGTAATCGTTGTAGGGAAAGCAAGCTCTCATGAGAAGGTGACGAGATGAAGGGCCGATGGCAAGGGAGAGAGCTAATCCCTGTTGAATGTTGGGGAATTGTTTATTGACAACCATTTGCATGCCTCTGCCCCTCACTCACCATCTGGTTGGAATGAAGGGGGATGGCTTTCCATTTGATGTGGTGTTGGGTTCTCTTTTTTAGAGGAGAGAAGCAACACTTACACAGAGAGAGAGAGGATGAGGGAGGTGCCAAAATCGATGTCAATTATGGGAGTGGGGTCGAAGGAGGGGACAGGGTTGGGGCAAGGGGGAGAGGTTGGGGAGATTGGGAGATGCGGTGGAGGTTAGGTGTTGGGGGAGGAGTAAGGGAGAGGGGTTTTGGTACAACAAGAACAAAGCCTTTTCCCAAATTAAGTATGGTCAGCTACATGATTCTTTGCCTCCATTCAAATCTATCTTGGGTCATTCTCGGGCTTAGATCCAAAAAACTAAGGTCCCTTCGTATAGTCTCATTCCAATGCTTCTTGGGCCTTCCTCGCCCTCTCTTAGCCAACTCAACATCCCAAAACTCGCATCTCCTAACCGGTGCATCAGCTGACCTCCTTTGTAAATGGCCAAACCATCTTAAGCGGTTTTCTCGCATCTTATCCTCGATCGGAGCTACACCAACTTTCATTCTGATTGCATAATTCCGAATCCGATCTTTACGTGTGTGTCCACACATCCACCTTAGCATTTTCATTTCTGCTACTGCCATTCTTTGTACATGTCTATGGTTCATGTGCCAACACTCATATCCATAGATCATATCATGTCTCATTGCTGCTTTGGAGAACTTTCTTTTGATTTTCAAAAGGATTTTTCTTATCACAAAGAACAACATAGGCTCATCTCCACTTTAGCCAGCCTGCATTTATTCTATTAGTACCATCTCCATCAATTTTCCCATCATGTTGCAAAATAGATCCCATGAATCTAAAAGAATATCTCTTCTGAATGTTATCATCATCAATCTTCACCTCGATTCCTTCACCATTGCTTCCGTCAAAAGTGCACTCCATATATTCAGTCTTAGCCCTACTTATACGAAATCCTTTAGTCTCTAATGCATGTCTTTAGACCTCAAGCTTCTCAGTCACCCCGTTTCTAGTCTCATTAATCAACACAATATCATCAACAAAAAAATACACCAAGGTATGTCATCCTGAATGTGACTTGTCAACTCGTCTATAATCAAAGTTAGAAGAAATGGACTCGAAGTTGAACCTTGATATAAACCAATGTTGATGTCAAAACAGTCAGCCTTCTCAGGCTGGATCCTTACACCAGATAAAGCCCTATCATACATATCGTTTACAAGGTTAATGTATAGGACATGTATTTGTCTCCTCTCCAAAACTCTCCACAATATCTCAATCTGTCGTAAGCCTTCTCCAAATCAATAAAAATCATATGGAGATTTTTCCTTTTAACTCTGTAAATCTCCAATGTTCTCCTCAGCAAATGGGTGGCCTCAATGGTTGAGCGACTTGGCATGAATCTGAATTGAATTTCTTTTACATTGGAAACTTGCCTCAAGCTTCTTTCGATTATACGTTCCCAAATTTTATAGTGTGACTCATCAACTTGATACCTATGTAATTTGAACAGTTTTGAATGTCCCCTTTGTTCTTATAGAGGCACCACATTACTTCTCCTCCAATCTTCAGGCATTTTTTTGCTTCGCCAAATTACATTGAATAAATTTATAAGTCATGTCATACCACGCTCACCTAAAACTCTCCATACTTCTAGGAATATTATCCAGTCCGACACTTTTCCTAGGTCTCATAACGTTTAAAGCCTCCTCTACTTCCTTTCTTTGTATTCGTCTATAGCTTGCACGATTCAAGTAACTTTCACTACTTGCTAGATTACCCAAAGTGATCTCTTTATTTCTTCCCCAATGAAAAGCTCATGGAAATACTGCTTCCTTCTAGTCTCTACATTCTTCTTGGTAACAAGTACGTGACCCTCCTCATCCTTAATGCATATCACTTGAGAAAGATCTTTGGTCTTTCTTTCTCTTGCGTTGACCAACCCGAATATATCCTTCTAGCCCTTCTCTTGCACCACTCCACTCCACCACGAAGCCTCCTTTTGGCCTGGAGCTCCTCCCTTTGACTCGCATAGCATCTCTTTGGCTACCCTTCGGATACAAGATGCTACCGCCTCAACCATCTCGTTTGCAGTTCCACTACAATCCCAAGATAAGTTTTCTAAAACCTTCTCCCTAAAACTTGATTGCTTCAGTTGGAGAAGGGTTTGGTATTTATAAAAAAATAAAAATAATACTCGTAGGATTCAATATTAGGTTAGATTAACTCAAGGGTATGGTTAAGTTAATGGATGAAAATAACGGAAGGTTCTAAATGTAAACGAACATGCTATTTGGGCTTCTATGTGTAATTCACGATTATGGAGGGGAGAACACGTAAATATGAAATTATACTTGGTAATGTGTGTAAGTATTTAGGTTTGACCTATCTGATCATAATAGCAGTAGTTTGAGGTTTCTAATCATTAGAAACTCTATCTCGGAAGAAATAAGGGTAACCTCTCAAAGAAAAGGGAAATACAGATAGGTTCCTTGCAGAAACACTGTAAATTTATTAGTCTTTGATTAATGTTAACGTTAAAATTACCTTGTTTTGCTAATTTTGTACGATTCTTCACTGAAATTTCCCCAAAGATGCCCCTCAATCAACTAGAATTTAGCACCAGATAAACAAAATAAAAGCAAGCATAATTCTCACATAGCTGGGTTTTTTATTTCTTAATTAATCTCTTTTGGGTTGTAGGAATAAACTATTAGAATTCATCTCTGATATAATAGATTACAACAACAACAACAAAGTCCTTTTCCCATATTAAGTGGAGACGGCTACATGAGTTCTTTGCCTCCATTCAGATCTATCTTGGGTCATTCTCAGGCTTAGATCAAAAACTAAGATTCCTTCGGATATTTTCATTCCATTACTTCTTGGGCCTTCCTCGCCCTCTCTTAGTCAGCTCAACATCCCAAAACTCATATCTCCTAATTGGTGCATAAACCGGCCTCCTTTGCAAATGGCCAAACCACCTTAAGCGGTGTTCTCGCATCTTATGCTCGATCGGAGCTACACCAACTTTCCTTCTGATTGCATCATTTCGTATCCAATCTTTATGTGTATGTCCACACATCCACCGTAGCATTTTCATTTCTACTACTGTCATTCTCTACACATGTCTATGGTTCACATGCCAACATTCAGATCCATATTAGAGCATAGCGGGTCTCACGATTGCTTTGTAAAACTTTCCTTTGATTTTCAAAGGAATTTTCTTATCACATAGAATAATAGAGGCTCATCTCAACTTTTGTCAACCTACATTTATTCTACCCCATGAACCTTATAAACTTTGTAAATTACCCCACAAACCATATAAACTTTGTAAATCACCTTCTCGACCTTTTGAACATTGATATTCCTTCCTCGACCCTGTAAACTTGTTAACCCTTACCCTACGAACCCCGCAGTTAAATCCTATCCATTTACCCATTAAATTTAACCGAATTCCGTTAAAATGAGGTGCATATTACCCTCAATGTTTAGAAAATTTACAAACAATGCCATCCTCATCCTTGCATCCCATTCCCCTACCCCTCCACCACCTCCTCCTCCCCTTGCTCCTCCACCCGCAGCCGCAGCTGCTCCTCCAGCCCCTCTCTCCCTCCGCACCACCCTCTACATCCTCTCCCGCTCTCGCCTCCTCCCCCTCTCCCTCACCCTCCTTCGTTTCGCCCATCACCGCCTTCCCAACCCTGACCTCCTCCTCTCCCTCGCCACCCTCCACACCCTCCTCCCATCTTGCTAAGGTCGACTCCTTTGCCTCATCATCCTCACCTTCCTTCGCATTGATTTCGGACGACCCAAAGAAACTTGAGCAACTACTTGAACCGGAAATAAGAGAAGGATAGATGGAGAGGGGAGAAGATGGGCATCGACTTTGCATATTCTCATCCATATGCTCTCCTCTCCAAATTCAAAGCAGAGGAACAAAGAAAAAGCATAGATCCTCTGCGCTACAGAAATCCAAGGCCTCTCTTCTCTAGAGAACCTGGAAGTGCCCAAACACCACGACCCACCTCGCCATTTCCGACCCAAAGCCCATGACCGCTTGGGCCTTTCCCAACACCATCCTCTACCTCCATCTCCATCATTACGGGGGGAGGATGCCGGTCTCCGCCGCGTCGTTCTCCGTGAGGGCCGTCGTGGTCGACATCGTGATATGACAGAGCAACTTCTACGAGCTTCTGTGAGTGGCGGAAGGTGGGAGCTTCGAGGACATCTGGAGGACCTACATTTTCTATTTTAGGTATATTGGTTTTTGTTGGGAGGCTCAAATTTCGATCTTCTCCGTCCAATGCTCCCTTGGTTAGATTAACCAAGACATTAACTCCAATAAAAGAAAATTTAACGGCGTGATTCGTGGGGTAAGATGAGCAAGTTTACGGGGTCGAAGGAGGAATATCGATGTTTCAGAGATTGACAAGGTAATTTACAAAGTTTATAGGGTTCGTGGGGTAAAAATCTCTTTATTCTATGAGTAACATCTTTATCAATTTCCCCATCTTGTTGCAAAATAGATCTCAAGTATCTAAAAGAGTCTTTATTCTGAATGTTATCGTCACAATCTTTATCTCGATTCCTTCACCATTGCTGCCATCAAAGTGCACTCCATATATTCAGTCTTAGCCATACTTATACGAAATTCGTTAGTCTCTATTGCATGTTTCTAGACCTCAATCTTCTCATTTATTCCATCTCTAGTCTCATCAATCAACACAATACCATCATCGAATAACATAGACGAAGATATCTCATCTTGAATATGACTAGTCAACTTGTCCATCATCAACGTAAAAAGGAATGGACTCAAAGCTGAACCTTGATGCAGATAAATGCTGATATCAAAATAGTCTGTCATCCCAGACTAGATCCTTACACAAGATGAAACCCTATCATACATATCCTTTATGAGGTTAATGTATAGGACATGTACTTGTCTCTTCTCCAAAACTCTCCACAATATCTTCTATGGGACATAGTCATAAGCATTCTCCAAATCAATAAAAATCATATGGATGTTCTTCCTTTTAGCCCTATAAATCTCCATTGTTCTTCTCAGCAAGTAGATAGTTTCAGTAGTTGAGTGACCTGGCATGAATCCGAATTGGTTTTCTTTTACTTTGGAAACTTATCTCAACCTTCTTTCGATCATACGTTCCCAAATTTTCATAAAATGACCCATCAGCTTGATACCTTTGTAATTCGTACAATTTTGAATGTCTCATTTATTCTTATAAAGAATGCTTCTCCTCCATTCTTCAGGCATTTTCTTGCTTCTCAAATAACATTGAATAAATTTGTAAGCCAAGTCATACCACGTTCACCTAGAACTGTCCATACTTCTATAGGAATGTCATCATGTCCTACAGCTTTCCCAGATTTCATAACCTTCAAAGCCTCATCTACCCCCTTCCAATGTTTAGGAAGGCGGTATATGTATTCAGTCGGAGGGGTCACTGCATAGCGAGATGCGGTATGCTGGAGAGTATGCGGGGAAGTATGCGATTTTATGCAGTTTGGTATTTTTTATTATTTAGAAATATAAATAACTATTTAATACTATATTAATATACTCTAAATATTATATATCTTGATTATAATAATAAAGATTTGAAGGTACAAGGGACAAAACTACTGGGATAAAAAGTAATATAGAGCAAATGAGCAAAAACATCAATTGAAAGAGCATATGGCAACATGCCTTCCTCCAAGTGTTATCAATAAATACCAATATGATCTCAAAACATGGACATTCAAAATGATGTGTATTCAAATATAGTCAAAAACATAAAGTATCAAAAAGCTTCATTTTGATTGTCATTCATCTTTGAATTCCAAAAACATCCAAATGCTTTGAGGGGTGGGATGCGTGGGATTGGCTTTTACTTTAAGGTGGGTGGGGTTATTTAGATTTGGGGTAAATAAAAAGGATTTATTAGAAAGATGGCCGAGTAGGCAGCCACATTGGGGTATACTTGGTTGAGTATGCGAGTCAACCCGCATATATGGTCATTTCATCATACTCGGAGCGGCAAGGCTATCGAGTACGAGTATGCGACCGAGTATGCGGTATACTCGGCCGCTTTCCTGAACACTGCTTCCTTTGTATTCGTGTATATCGTGCGCAATTCAAGTAACTTTCACTACTAGCCAGATCTCCCAAAGTGATCTCTCTATTTCCTTCCCCATGAAAAGCTTATGGAAATACTGCTTCCATCTAGTCTCTATATCCTTATGAGTAACAAGCACGTGTCTTTCCTCATCCTTATGCATCTCATTTGAAAAAGGTCTATGGCCTTTCTTTCTCTTGCTTTGGCCAACCTGAATATATTATTCTGGACCTCCTTAGAATCAAGGTTTTTGTACAAAACTTCATAAGCTTTTGACTTAGCTTTGCTTACAACATTCTTTACTTCTTTCTTTGCTATTGTAGTTTGTGACAATTTCCTCTGTTATATCCTTAGACGTAGCTTTAATTCATGCTCTTTTAATTTTGAGCTTCTCTTGCACTCCACTCCATCAACAAGCCTCCTCTTGGCCTGAGACTCCTTCCTTTGACTAGCCTAGCATCTCTTTAGCTACCCTTCGGATACAAGATGTTGCTGCTTCCCACAACTCATTTGTACTTCCGATACAATCCCAGGATAAATCTTCTAAAACCTTCTCCCTGAAGCTTGATTGCTTCAATTGGAGATTCTACCATCTAGTTCTAGTGATCTTGGAAACTCTCCTTTTCTTTGCTATCCCTTTTATTTGCACATCCTCGACTAACAAGCGATGTTGGGTTGTCAAACTCTCTCCTGGGATTACTTTGCAGTCTTTGCAACACAACCTATCTCTTCTCTTCAACGCAAAGTAATCTATCAGTGTTGTAGTCGGGCCACTCTTATAAGTAATTAAATGCTTCTCCTTTTTGAAGAGAGTGTTTGCTATGAAAAGATTATAAGCTGTTACAAAATTCAAAATGACTTTTTCTTGTTCCTTTCTATCCCCGAAGCTATGGTCTCCATGAACACTAGCATATCCTGAAAAATCCTTTACTACATGTCCATTAAGATCTCTAACTAGGCAAATAATCTCTCTTTGTGGGATTTCTTGCATAATCTTATCCAAATCCTCCCAAAAAGCTTGTTTAATCCTTTCATCTAAACCAATTTGTGATGCATAAACTGAGATGATATTCAGAATTTCTTTTTCAAGCACCAATTTTAGCAAAATACTCTGATTCCCAAATCTTTGTGCCTCAACCACACTATCATTCAAATTGGTATGAACAACTACTCCAACACCATTTTTGCCCTTATCTTTACATGAATACCAAAGTTTAAAGCATGTCTTCTCGATCTTCCTTGCTTTCTCTCCAACCTGTTTTATCTTTTGGAGACATAGTGTCTAAATCTTCATCGTATCTACTATCTCCATCGATTTTCCACTCAAAGTGCTAACATTCCAACTACCTATCCGCAACTTCCTTTGCAATCTCTTTTGGACTAACTTCTTTACTCTCATGCATCCATCATGCGCGAACCCTTGCAAATTTTGGACTGCATACTGTGGCGATACATCAGAACTAGCTTATTTACTTGCATGTGTTCCTCATGCGAGAACCCTTGCAGCGATGTAGCGACCTTTGTCAACTTTTCATTGTATTTGGACGATGCAATCATGCAACACATCTCTAGTAGGGAACGCCCCAACAAAATCTAAATGTTTGCTTAAATCAATGTTGAAAAGATTCTTTGAAAATTCATCCTCTGGTATAATAGATTCTTTGAAAATTTTCAGTTATAAACCAAGACTATTTTATTCATTACTGGTAAATTGTAATCATAACTGCTGCTCCCTCCTTTTTTGAAAAAGATCTTACCCCTCACTGACATTACTTAGTTGATCCTGCTTTATGTTGCAGCTAGAACTGAAACTAGGACTTGGTGGTACATCATATGTAGATTTTATACGCAGCTTGCATTTGCCACTGCAGCTAAGGTGTGTGTTATTAGCAAACATGTGCCTTGAAACTTAAGAAATCTACTTGTGGAGAGTGTCGTTGCCTGAAAGAGTTGTTTTCCAGCCAAGTTGATCCCATAGTGGCATCCTTTTCTGGTGGAGCCGTGGGAGTTATTTCTACTTTGATGTTGGTCGAGGTGAATAATGTTGAGCAACAAGCTAAAAAGAGATGCACATACTGCCATGGAACAGGTATGGTGTTCATTATGAAAAAAATCTCTTGTGCTTCTAGAAACATCAGTACTGATACACTGATCAGAACGAGTTGTCAAATTTCCTAAAATACCGAATTTCTGAGAAATGTAATTGTAAAGTAAGGACAATAAAGATAATTGTTGAAAAATAAATGTGTATAAGCATATCAACAACAATATCAAGAAAGCATGTATCATGGTGCTTGATGGCTTGATGACCTTTACAGGATAAGAGATCCCTAAAAGGTTAGTTTTTTTTTGAAAAGAAGGGATAGGCCACCCTTAATAGGTGGTCACCAAAAAAACTCCATTAAGGGAAATAATAATTACAAAATGTGGAAGGAAACGAATGACTTGCATTATGAGAGGCCCTAGGGTTCTCTTATATAGGAGAGGAACCTATTGGACAAATTACATAAAGAAGAAAAGAGAAATAGAAAATGAGAAAAACAATAATAAAAATAACTAATATCTCAACACTCCCCCTCAAGCTGGAGCGTAGATATCAATCAGACTTAGCTTGGAACAACATCTCTGATAAGGTCTTCTCGCTAGGGCCTTTGTAAGTACATATGTTGTCTAATCTCCAGAGCTGACATGCGTAATGGCGATAATACCCTTCTATATCATGTCACGAGTGTAGTGACAATCCACCTTTATGTGCTTCGTCCTCTCATGAAAGGTTGGGTTGTTGGCAATGAAAAGGGTAGCCTGATTATTATTGGAGTATTTGGTTGTGCGCAATATGTATGGGAGATGGGTAAATGGATCTCACCAAAATCCATTTACCCCATCCACAGTTTAGTCCCACATCTACCAATGGTGGGACTTGGAGGCTTTGTGGAGGCTATATAAGGAGCCCCAGAGCCCAGACCTCCTGTATCCATTGAGAAAAACAATGCAAGATATGCCCCTTTGAGGACTTCTCCCGTGATTTCATCCCACTCCTTAGGGAGTAGGGTTCCACGTAAAAAATCATGGTGTTCCATGTTTATCGTTCTATTCTTATGCTCTGTTTATCATTCCGCTTCCTATTTTCTAACATGGTATTAGAGCGGATTGATTTTCGAGGAGGTTTTTGTGTGTTCTTTATGTTTTGTTCGAGAATCGATTATCAGTTTCAGTTCTAGATTGTCTTGTTGAAAGATTATTATTCTGTTCATGATCATCCATGCCGCGTGAAGAACAAACAGCAACAGGCCTAGCCCTAGCCGTTGCCCTAGGTGGTAAAATCCCTCCTGATGGGGGCATCTCCATTTCTGGTGGATGCACAAGAACTATCCAGGCCGTGGCATCCAACCATAGGCCCTCCATTGCGTTGAAGATCCCTCGCGACAACTCGAGCCACAATGCTCCTGGCGGAGCCCAGCAGGGCTGCCTCCTTACGCATCAAATCTCTTCCTCGTGCGCTGGCGGTGCTCAACACCACTACAGGTAGTGCTCCACGATACTAGTGCAACCGCAGGCGGCGAAACACCGGAACGAGCGACACCTCGGGTGGTGACGCAAGACCCCAATAAGCGCAGTCACGTATGGCGGCACCCAGGAGAAGGTGCCGCACAACACCTGGTCTCGTAGTAGAAGATCCAGGCGCAGTGCCCTCCGATCCCCTCGCGTGTAGAAGCACTAGCGCGCAGAAGGCCTCGCACAGGCGGCAGTGCAACATCCCCCCTATCATCCTCAATCCCTCGCGCAGGCGGCGCGAGGGGACCTCCAACACGTCCAGGCGATCTCCAGATCGCGTAGCCCATCCACGGGCGGAGATCCTGGCCTTTACGCACCTCTAGACCCATGCGATAGGCCATCCAGGCCTACGCGCCTCCAGCTTCCCCGCGCGCCCCTAGGCGGAACCCTCTGTGCCTCCTGGCAGAACCCGCAACGGCATCTTGCGCCATCTGCGGCGCGAGTCTCGATCTCTCTCCACCGGCGACAATCCAACAGCCCAGGCGGCGACCCCCCTTCCTCTCGAATTCGGGCGACACATCTCCCTTCCTCGCGCAGTTCGCTGACGACTCCAGGTGAACCCCCTCCCCCAGGGCGGCGACGCAGATCAGGGGTTCCCCCTCAGGGGAACCTTAGCGGCGACAGGGGTAGAGCCCCTTTGGGGCGACGAGGATCGAAGAGAATTAAGGATTGGGAACCCCTAGGGGTTGCTGCGTTATTTTAAAAAAAATATATTTTTGGGCAGTTATGGGCTGAGCGTTAAAAAAATTGAGAGAATTAAGTCGGTCGTGGCCTGATTTTTAAAAAGAGAGAGAGGGGGAGAAAAGAGAGTTGGGTTAGTTGGGGCGAGAGCTTTCGTTATAAAAAAACAGTGGGCCCGTGTTAAAAAAATAAGGAAGGCCCAATTCAGTTTTTGCAAAAAAAAGAGAGAAATTGAAAAGCCGTAAAAAAAGGTAAACAACTTAAAAAATATATTTGGTATTTTTTTTAAGAAAAAACAGAAAAAAATGATAATTTGAGAAGCCGAAGAATTAAAAAATATATCGGCATTTGAGATGTATTATTTTCTCCCCATATTTATTATCTTGTCTTCTCCCAACTTTGTCGATGATGAATTTTCCGACAAGTATGGGAGAAAGAGGGAATATTGTGTAGAGTCACATGCCTTGTTCCAGATGCAGATGTCAGATTCTCCAGATTCAGAGGCCAGCCGAATTTTTAGACTCTACGGATGATCAGTTTTTCAGACTCGACGTCAGATTCTGAGACTTCAGTTTCAGGCACGCACGAGTATGCAATCTTTTCAGATGAACACATGTTTGCCATCTTTGTCGTAGTCCCCATCATTCTTCTTGTTTTATCGGCCAGAGTTTTCATGTGAGCCATATGGACTCCAGAGTAGAGGACCATTCCGTATGCCATATTGGAAAGGGTTTTCATGTGGTATCATAGGTACTCCAGAGTAGGGTACCATTCTCTGAGCCAGATGGGAGAAACCCAGTTCTCCGACGAGGAGACTTCTTTCAGACTCCATTCTCCAGCGACCGTGGACTCCGACGAGGATTGCACTTCCATGACCTTTTTTTCCAGTTCGACCCTTTTCGGAGATGGAGCAGTTGTCCACATGTTGTGGCGGACCAGAGTACTCCGACAAGGAGACTCATTTTCAGTTGCAGTGACTCTGACAGGCGCAGTTTAGAGCACATGCTCTCCAACGAGGAGATTCAGTTGACTCACACTCCAGCCCGTTCGTCCTCCTTACCTGCACGACATGAGAAGCAACATCCTCGACAGCAGCCGACAGTTGTGCGCGTCGAGTTGATATTGTTCGTAGTGTCCTGTAACGTGAGTTGAGTTTCTTTCTGTTTGTCCAAGCTGAGCATTGCATGCTCCAGCTTGAGGGGGAGTGTTGGAGTATTTGGTTGTGCGCAATATGTATGGGAGATGGGTAAATGGATCTCTCCAGGATCCATTTACCCCATCCGCAATTTAGTCCCATATCTACCAGTGGTGGGACTTGGAGGCTCTGTGGAGGCTATATAAGGAGCCCCGGACCTCCTGTATCCTTTGAGAAAAAGCAATGCAAGATATGCCCCTTTGAGGGCTTCTCCCGTGGTTTCATCCCGCTCCTTAGGGATTAGGGTTCCACATAAAAAATCATGGTGTCCATGTTTATCATTCTATTCTTATGCTTCGTTTATCATTCCGCTTCCGCTTCCTATTTTCTAACAATTATCATATTGGAGGTGCATGGGAAGAGGCATTTCTATGGTCAGGTCAATAAGAACATATTTGACCCACATCATCTCTGTACTAGCCTGTCTCATGGCCATGTATTCTGACTCAACACTTGATCTGACAACCACAACCTGCTTCTTACTCTTCCATGAAACAAGAGCAAAGCATGATGTAGATTTTCTATCCTTTGGATCCCATCATAATATGCATATGCACATGTTGTAACTGAGAGAGCCGTGCCTCTGCTGAAAAGAAGTCCAGTACTACCAGGTGAAGTCTTCAGGTATCTCAGAATCATATGGATTGCATCCATATGTGCCTGTCTGGGCTGCTCCATAAACTGACTCACTTTGTTCATGGCAAATGATATATCGGACCTGGTAATCGTCACATATAGTAGCTTGCCAAAAAGCTCTCTGTACCTCCTCTTGTCTACTTCCTCAGTATCATCATCATAGAGCTTCATGCTCGGGTCAAGAGGAGTAATGACAGGTCTGCAACTACAATCTGCCATGCCTGTCTTTGAAAGAAGATCTATAACGTCTTCCTTTGGGTCATTACAATACCTCGGTGGTTCCTGGCAAACTCTAGTCCAAGGAAGTAACGTAAATGTTCAAGGTCCTTGGTCACAAACTGCTGACCTAGGAAGTCCTTGGCACCCTGAATGCCTTGCTCGTCATCCCCTGTAACAACAATATCATCAACATAAATAAGAATGACTGTAGTACCTCTTTGTGTCCTCCGTACGAACAAGGAGTGATCAACCGTTGATCTCACAAACCCCTGCTGCTCTATCAAGTCTTAGAGCTTCTGGGATCATGCTCTTGGACTCTGCTTAAGGCCATAGATAGCCTTGTGTAGCCTGCAATCCTTCTGACACTCTCCCTCAGTAGCAAACTCAGGTAGCTGCTACATGTAGACTTCCTCCTATAGATCACCATAGAGGAAGGTATTCTTCACATCAAGCTGATAAAGGGGCCAATCCCGTGTCACAACAATAGAAAGTAGAATACGCAGAGTAGAATGTCTGGCAACTGGAGAGAGTATCATGATATTCCACCCCATATGTCTGGGTGAACCCTCGTGCCACAAGTCTCGCCTTATAGCGATCTACACTGCCGTCCATACAGTGTTTCACAATGAACACCTATTTGCATCCCACAACAGATGTATCAACAGGAGAAGAAACAAGGCTCCATTTACCACGTGACTGTAGCGCATCCATCTCCTCCTCCATAGCTAACCTCTACTGACTATCTTTGAGAGCCTCCTGATATGTCCGTGGTATCGGCTGATAGTGCCAGAGTAAACTTCCTGAAATCCTCTGACAGCCTGCTCAAAGAAACCTGGGCTGTAAAAGAGTAAGTAGCAAACTCCCGTTTCTGCTTTCGCAGAGCAATCGACATGTCTAGATCATCTACCAAGTCCGAGGCCTGTAGGTTTCCCTCTAGAGAGGGCACCCACCTGCTCATCCTGTCTAGAATCCTGCTACAGAGACAACTCAATAGTGCCATCAGTAGAAACAATATGCTCATTATATACCCGAGGCATGCTGGATGATGGGCAAGGCCTTTGAGCAGGGGGAACAGAGTGAGACCTGCGAGTAAAAACACATGGAAAAAACTGAACCAAAGGAGCAAGTGGTGGAGGTGGAGGTGGTGGTGGTTGTTGAGCAGAAGTAGATGAAGGTGAAGGGCCGATTGTAGGAGGTGGTGGCATGTATATCTCATCATCAGAGTCAGATGAAGCAAGTCTGTCACCTGTAGGAGAAAAATACATGACATACTCAAAGAAAGTAATGTCAGCGCTAACAAAGTATTTCCGCCTTAGCGGATCAAAGCAGCGATACCCCTTTTGGGTACGAGAGTAGTCGAGAAAAACACACTTAACAGCTCTAGGAGAGAGCTTGTCACGCCCTGGAGAGACATCATGAACAAAGGCAATAGATCCGAACACACGAGGAGTAAGAGAGTAAAGTTCCTTCTCGGGAAACACAATCGAGAAAGGAATTTTCTCTCCTAACACAGACGAGGGCATACGGTTCACCAAATAACAAGCAATAAGGACATCAATCACCCCAGTAAGCATGAGGAGCACGACTCTGTAACAACAAGGTTCTGGTCACATCAAGTAAGTGATGGTGTTTACGCTCGGCAACACCGTTTTGCTGTGAAGTGTAGGCACATGAGGTCTGGTGATCATTACCATGAGATTTAAGGAACTCAGAAAGCTGTAAAGTGCAGAATTCCAAGGCATTATCAGAACGAAGATATTTGACATTGGTAGAAAAAATATTCTTTATCTCAGTAATAAAATACTTGATAATAGATCCAGCCTCAGGCTTATTCTTCAATAAAAAGATCCAAGAACGTCTAGAAAAATCATCGACAACAACAAGATAAAAACGGTGTCCCTGGTGATCAAGAACACGATTAGGACCCTAAATGTATAAATAAAGAAGCTCAAATAAATGAGAACTGCTCCGACTCTGACAGGATGTAAAAGAGGAACAGTGATGCTTACCAAGCTGACATGCCTCACACTGAAAGGAGGATCTCGTAGAAATCTGTGGGAGGACATGACATAGCTTCTGCAGAGGAAGATGTCCAAACCTAAGGTGCTGCAAATATGGAGAGACAGGTCCAATAGGTATAGTATAAACACTAGCATGAGGAGGTTGGACCGGTCTGTAGAGTCCCCGCTGCTCACGACCACATCCAATCATCCTACCCGTGCGTATGTCCTGAAACACAAGAAACGATGGGTCAAATATGGCACGACAATGCATATCCTTAGTAATCTGACTAATAGAAAGTAAATTCATCTGAAAGGTGGAGCATATAAAACATTCTTAAGACGCATGGACGATGTCAAATGCACCTCCCCCTGTCCTGTAACTGGTAAGTGGTCACCATTCGTAATGACAACCCATCTTCCAGGTGGTATAGTCCTGTACGACTTCAACTGCGCTCTGTCTCCACACAAGTAGTGAAAAGGACCAGAATCCATAATCTACCCTGTCATGTCTGTATTCGTACTGCCAGTAAAAGCATAGGTGATACTTGAGGAGCTCGAAGAGGCTCTGGCTGCTGTCGCGGTATCTGTAGTGGTGGTGTCAGCAGTAGGAGTCATGATCTCTCGAATACGAGAGACAATATCATCTGGACGAGCATCAACTTGGGGACCTGAAGTCTCTGAAGACACAATCTGCTCTGCTACTCGACCAGAAACATGATATCCATGCTTCTGATAGCATGTATCCTCTGCATGTCTAGGCTTGCGACGGTAGGTGCAAGGACCACACTGGCATCCACCGCGTCTTCCGCGAGGGGTGCGTCCTCTGGACTGGATCGCCTCCCGTCAGCCACGAGAAGCGGCCATCGCTGAAGAGGGCAAAGACGTGGCTATTGATGGGATGATTATCCAGTTGAGACGGCTATATGCCTCCTCTATGGGATGTATGATAGCTCCAGTAAGAAGCTGAGTACATACAGCAGCATACTCTGTATCAAGACCAACCATGAAGACTCCAACCATCGAGGAGTTCCTATACGTCTTCTGTTGCTCAGTATCATAATGGACATGTAGCTATGAAGCTTCTCAAACATGTCACGAAGCGAAGAGTAGTAAATATGTAGAGGACGACCATTCTGCTTGGTATTGTAGATATCAAACTGTAGCTGAAGGATCTTGGCATGCGCATACATGTCATCTTGCTTTTAAGAACCATTTGCCCCAATCTTATCCGTTGGCTCTGGACTTGTCAGGATGTGCTCCTTGTTGTTGCACTGCTTGAGGGTGAGAAACTGCATGGACCACAACTCATAGTTGGTCCCATCCATCTTAGCGATGGGAGCCGGGCCCTTGAAGGCTACAGATGAGAAAATGTCACCCTTGTTCTCTGACATAATGATAAGACAACCAATTAAGGGAACTCAATTGGGGAGTAGACCGATATAAGCGAGTCTACACAATCATACGAAGGACTGGTTGTACGTGTAGACTCATACAACCATCCTTACCAAACCTCGTTTCTTTCTAGGGCTTGAAAATGTGAATTATATGTTTGAACTCACGCTTTCCGGTCAAAAGCATACCTCAGAACGACGCACAGATCTGTTCGGAGGCGCTCAGGAGGGCTGAAGGCGATCTGGGCAGTCAAGGTAACAGCCTTGGGCCGTTGGCGGCGCCCCTAGCCTGGTGGGAGCCTGGCGTATGCTGGAGGGTGCTGGCGCACGACATGGGGCTAGGGGCGGCGCAGATTGTTTGTCGCTGGTGGGTGGCGCGAGGGGCCTCCTGATGCCGCTGGGGTGGTTCGGGCGACGCAAGGGGTCGCTGGATGCAGCAGGGGCGAGCTGGGGCCGTTGGGGCGATGCGAGAGCCGAAGGGGAGGGGTGCACGGGCCGCTGGGGCGTCAACAGAGCGAGGGGGGCGGCGCGCGACGGGTTTTGGGTAGGTTAGTGTTTCTTTTAGGTCTGGGTTCCGGTCTAGGACCGTCGCTCTGATACTATGTGGGAGGAAATGAACGACTTGCATTATGAGAGGCCCTAGGGTTCTCTTATATAGGAGAGGAACCTATTGAGTAAATTATATAAAGAAGAAAAGAGAAATAGAAAATAAGAAAACAATAATAAAGATAACTAATATCTCAACACAAAAGCTATGATTTAAATAAATAAAATACATTTGCTTAAATATTCTCCTTATGGCGGTCCTCCCTTTTAAATATTGGAGTTTTTATCAGTTGATACGATCCATGTTTGGGTAAAGGGATATTAGGTGTGGATACATGTACTTGTGATGAATATATTTTGTAGACATCATCCCATCATTTTAATTTGTCTTAATAAGTGATGGAAAACCCACCAGGATTAGGTGAAGCCTTGGTGCATTGCCTCGCTTCCGGTGAGCCTAGTTGAGCACCTTACTTGAGGTAGTGAATGCTCACATCACCTACCTAAAGGAAAAAAGGGCTCGGACCCTAACTTTGTGCCATTTGTCTATTTTTGGTTATTAGGTTAGCTATATATTAATCCCAGTATAAAGCATACATACATGTGTGTGTATACTATACACACATACATAAATACATACATTATACACATATATACATTATACAACATACGCTATACATACAACATACATATAATGACACACATAGAGAAACAAGTTTGGATGCAAGTGTTCGAGGTCAGGGCATTTTTTGTACGTGGCCCATTATGAAACTAGATTATTGGCACACTTCGTGACATTCTCTTCACGAGGAAGAGAAATATGTGGTCTCGTTGTTTGATTTGCTTTTAATGTTGCTATCCTTGTGCATGGTGTTAATGGTTAGATCATTGATAGTGGTGACATAGGTCTATGAATGGACAAAAAAGGCTTTTTTTTCTTGGTATAGGCTAAGTTCATATCTAGATGGAGTAGTTGTGGTAGATGGCGCGCCTACAGTTGGAGGGACAAGAGTGCAACCCTACCGAATAAGATCCACCTATCCTCCCCTCTAAATGTTCCTAATCTTACTTTGAAGTGACTGTAGGTATAAAAAAACAAATTAAATTAGAGCCTGATTTTTTGCCCACTGTGTCCTAATATATTGAAAATAGGAAAACTGGTTAGGATTGGGTTGAGATGTGATAATGACATGTACAAGTTGCTTGGAAAAGTTGCTTTGGCTCTTCAATTAGTACTTCATGGATGAGGATTTATAAATATTATTTAGATTGTTTTGTGCTACAATTACCTTCGTATCTTAGTTTTCTTTTACCGAAGATGTTATTTCCCGATTTATTCTTTGGGATAGAACTATCATTTTTCAACGTGAAACTTGCTAATGAGATAAAACCTTAGATGGCAAATTGCCAATGGAGAAATTACAAAAGAAAGAACTAGGAAATACATAAATACTAATTTCGATAACGCTCTCCCTCAAGATGGAGCATAGATATCTATCATGCCTAGCTTATTTTAACACTTCTAAAATGGTCCCCTGGCTAAGGTGTTGGTGAAAATGTTTGTTGTCTGTTTGTTCCCCTGAGTTAACATGAGAAGCAGGGATGATGCCCTTTTGGTCTCTAGTGCAGTGATAATCCACTTTGATGTGTTTTCTCCTCTCATGAAAAGTTGGATTGTTGACAATGAATAATGCAACGTGATTGTCTCATAGTAGTTGCATGGTAAGAGATATGTCAATAGATAGGAGCCTAGGCCAGCTATGGGCCATGGATTTGTACTCAGATTCGTCAATTGACCAAGCAACAATAGTTTGTTTCTTTTCCATGAGACCGATGAGCTCCCAATAAACACAACAAATCCAGAGTGGAATTCATGTCTTTTGGATATCCGGCATAATCAATAACTGCACAGGCCGTGATGGCAAGAGAAGTCCCTTTGCTAAATAGCAATCATGTACATGGAGAAAACTTCAGATATTTTAGGATCATGGACTTTGCATCCATGTGATCCTGACGTTGCTGCTCCATATAGTGGTTGACTTTGCTCACTGTGAAGGAGATATCTGGTATGGTGATAGTTGCATAGAGAAGCTTCCCAACGAGCTCCATGTACCTACTCTTGTCCACATCATATGTATCACCATCATAGAGCTTTATGCTGGGATTCATAGTAATAGTGGCAGGTCTGCAATATGCAATTCCAATCTCTAGAAGGAGATCTATAATGTACTTCCTCTGAGACATCACAAGACCTCTCCGATTCCTGGAAAATTCGCTCAATGAAGTGTCGTAGTTCGTCAAGGTCCTTGGCGACAATTGTTGTCCGCGAAACTCCTTAGCCTCATTAATCCCTTGTACATCTTCTCTTGTAATTGTGGAGAGAAAATAATAACTTGCTTATTCATGAGGTCCTAGGGCTCTCTTATACATAGGAGAAACCTGTTAGGCAAATTACATCGAGGATCAAAAGAATAGAGAATACATAAAAGAAGAAAAGGTTAACTCATATATCAATACTCCCCTTCAGGTTGGAGCGTAGATGTCAATCATGCTCAGATTGAACCATCTATGGTAATGCCCTCTGGCTAAGGCCTTAGTAAGAACGTCTGCTGTATGATCTCTTGAGCTGACATATGTAGTGGAGATGAGGCCCTTCTTAATCATGTCTCGTCGAGTATAGTGACAGTCTACATCGATATGCTTCGTCCTCTTATTGAAGGCTGGATTGTTGGCAATGAAGAGGGCAGCATGGTTGTCACATTGGAGGTGCATATGAAGAGGCACCTCAACTGTTAGGTCAATAAGAACCGATCTGACACATATCTTTGTACGAGCCTGTGCCATGGCTCTGTACTCCGATTCTGCACTAGATCTAGCGACCATTGTCTGCTTGTTGCTCTTTCATGACACCAAAGAACTCTCTATGAAAACTGCAAAGTCGAAAGTGGGCTTCCTATCTTTAGATATCCTGCATAATCTGCATCTGCATAGGCTGTAACGGCAAGGGATGTTCTTTTGCTAAATAGAGGACCAATGCCATGTGAGGTCTTCAGATACCTCAGAATCATATGGACCACATCCATCTATGCCCGTCTCGGCTACTCCATGAACTGACTCACTTTGCTTATTGTATTGGATTTTTTTTGGATTAAAAAGAGGGTGATATCCCGAGTTCGGACTCACCGCGCAAGCCTTTATTAAAAATGGAAAGAGACGTACATTACCTTGTGGACCAGAAACGATAAAGGGAAAGACAATAAACGATTACATTTTTCGAATAAAACCTTTGATTTTTGAAAATTAGGTCATTTCTTCCTCCCCAGATGGCCCAAAGAGCTGTAAAAGGCAATGCATAGTCATCCGTCAAGTTGCTCCCCACCGATCTCACCGACCTCCAGAATTCGGCCGATCCACCATGCAAGATATATGACGCCCCAACCTCCCTCCAAACTTGTTCCGACAAAGGACAACCGAAAAACAAATGTTCTGCATCCTCTGTCTGTGCGTCACATCTATCACACTGAGTGTCCGGAATGCCAAACAACCTGTCCCTTCTCGCTTTGTCACACAACCTGCCCCTTCTGAGCCACCACAAGAAGACCTTTACTCTGCACGATACTTGCCCAAATTATGTTCATATCTTGCTTCAAGTCTGGTTTCGGGGCATCCATGCTCCCCCTGAATTCCGAGTATGCCTTCTTCGTCGAGATTGTCCTGCCAAAACTTAAAGACTTCCCCGCCCCTACCTTTGTTATCAATCTCGGCCTCAGTTGGGGCAAAATATATTGAACACCGCTCCAAAGGGAAGATTCGAACCGTGTTCTACCTGCCTCAAGAGAGCACTTGACACCATAAATGGTGCGTACCCGTTTGGCAACCAACCTATCTGTGTCGCCCCAATTCTGAATCATCCACTTAGCCAAAAGCGCTTTATTCATGCAGTTCACATCCTGAACTCCCAAGCCTCCTTCGCTTCTCGGCTTCGTGAGCTCCTCCCATCCCACCAGTTGTATGCCAGGTCTATGTTGCTTCACGTCTACAGAAAAATCCTCGCATCATTACCTCGATCTTTATTCTCACACCTGTCGGCATCATTCTTGTTGAAAAGAAGAAGACATGAATCGTCGAAAGCACATGTTTCAAGAGAATAAGCTTCCCACCCTTTGAGAGGATAATCGCCTTCCATCCCGCCAGTCTCTGCTCAAATCTCCTGAGGATCACGTCCCATTCCACTTTTCTAAGTCTGCTCGCCATTAGAGGCAGACCTAGGTATGAAATGGGTAACTCACCCAAGGGGCAACCCATCAACTCCGCCCTTCTGCTACTCTCAACCTTGTCCATCCCAAACTGAATGACCACTGACTTATTTCAATTGATCTGGACACCAGAGATACTGCTGAAGATATCCACCAGCTGCCTCGCCCTTCTGTGCAGATCTTTCGTGCCGCCCAGGAAAATTACCGTGTCATCTGCATACTGCAGAAGTGGAATCGAGATGGACCCCAGGCGAAAGCCTTCACACCATCCTTCGTCGATCGCTCTCCTAAACATCACTGCCAAAGCGTCCGCAACTAAAACAAAAAGCATCAGCGCTAAAGGGCATCCCTCTCATATACCCCTCTGAGGATGGAAAAACCCCCCTTCTGGCCTTCCATTCACCAGAATAGAATAGGACGAGGTCGTGGCACATCTCTTCATTCAGGCAATCCAGAGGTCTGTGAATCCATGATGCCGTAGCGAGGCCCATAAGAAACTACAGTCCACGTAGCCATATGCTTTCTCATATAGGATATATTTGGCTTAGTGGTGGTCACATATAGGAGCTTCTGAATGAGCTGCTTGTATCTCCTCTTATCTACCTCCTCAGTGTCATTGTCATACATCTTCATACTCGGGTCCGTGGGAGTAGTGGCATGCCTGCAATCTGCCATGCCTGTCTCAAAGAGAAGATTTGTAACGTACTTCCTCGAGGTCATCACAAGACCTTACTGATTTTTGGCAAACTCCAGTTCAAGGAAGTAGCGTAGACTGCCAAGTTCATTAGTCACAAACTGCTAACTTAGAAAATTCTTAGTAGCCTAGATGCCCTGATCATCATCCCCTTTAACAATGATGTCATCCACATAAATAAGTATGCAACTGTACCTCTCTGAGTCCTCTAAACAAATAGTGAATGATCAACAGTCGATCTCACGAAACCCTGTTGCTCTATCAGATTCTAGAGCTTTTGGAACCATGCTGTTGGACTCTGCTTAAGGTCATAGATCGCCTTGTAAAGCCTACAAACCTTCTGATACTCCCCCTTCAGGAGCGAACCCATGTGGTTGTTGCATGTAGACCTCCTCTTGTAGGTCACCATCATTGTTTTAAAAAGCATGCCTCGAGGCAGTGGGGCGCAAGCCTTGAGACACTGCTTGAGAAAAAGTGCCTCGAGGCTTAAGCCTCATCCATGAATTGTTGTGAGGCGTAAGCCTCAAGTTGTTGTGAGGCATGAGGCGGTGAGGCAGTTGAGGCAAGGGGGAGGTGTAAGCCTCAAGCGCGGGGCTTTTTTTAACTTTTAAGTTATGTGATTTGCACGTGACCCTGTTTTGCAAAAGCATTATATATATTTTTGCTATGGTTTTTTCATGTTAAACCATGCATCTTTTTTGAACAACTTCATACAAAAAGAAGAGATTGCTTGAAAACAAGCAAAACTCTATGTTCTTGTATACATCATATTCAATTTATCATATTGTATCCACATATACTTGTTCTATTGTACACAACGTACACGGTGTGTTTGAATTGTAATAAAAGTGTTATACTAGTTGCAAGTTTGCAACTTGATGTTGTTATTTGGTTGTTCTTAAAATAGTTATCACATATATGAAGAAGCACAGTCGAAAAAAGAAACACACGGAGTAAAATAATTATTGCATTTTGTTGTGAATAACGGAAGCACTCACACACAAACACAATCAACAAAGCAAGCACAGAGACACAGATTTACAAGATTCACATGTAACTAGGATACAGAGAGCTTTAGTCCTACGGGAGTATATATTACTACTATTGTATGGACGGATCCCTGATACAAAGGGATTCATATAGCCAAACATAAATAGAATCACTCATAAAATTTTTTGTCGGGGGTGCCGCCCCCACATCCACGTAGAGGAGGCACACCTCCTTTCCCCTAACACCACCCTCCCAATTCGTTGATTCAGCAGCGAGACCCTGTCTTGTTGGGGTACGGTATGGCAGGATGGGGTGCATACAACGATTCTCCAATTGGGTTCAATAAGACAAATGGTTAAGATTCAAGGTGTATCAACACGTTTTAACTTTGAACACTAGATTATGATTTATATTGTACTTTTAGTATTAAGTGTGAACTTCGATTCAATACCCATATAGAATTACAGAAGTTGGAGTTGGAACTTGATGATCCGCAAATTAGTGGCCTAATATCAGTTTTTCTAAACTTCAATGCTTTCATGTCTTTTGTGTTGTATCTTTTACTAATGTGAAATTATTTTTGAATGTATTTTTGGCAGAACTTATTATTATATATATTTAATGTATTTTGTTTTCAAAAAATTGAGGCTTGTGCCTCGACTGCCTCGAGGCTTATGCCTCGCCTCTCATTTAGGGAAAATGCCTCTGACCGCCTCATGCTTTTTTAAACCTTGATCATCATAGAGAAATGCGTTCTTCACATCAAGCTGATATAAAGGCCAGTCTCATGTCACCGCAACAGAAAGAAGAATATGTAGTGTCAAATGCCGTGAAGAGAGAAAGTATCTGTATAGTCCACTCCATATGTTTAGGAGAACCCACGAGCCACAAGTCTCAACTTGTAGCTATCCACGCTGCCATCTGCTCGGTGCTTCACTGTAAACACCCATTTACATCCAACAACAGATCCTCCTGTTAGTGCTGCAACAATGCCCCATGTGCCATGCAACTGTAGCACGATCATCTCCTCTATCATAGCAAGATGCCATTGACCGTCCTGTATGGTCTCCTGATATGTCTGTGGTATCTCTACGACTGATAGCTCCACGACAGATCTCCTAAAGTCCTTTGAGAGTCAACCCAATGAAACATGTGCTGCAAGAGGATATGTAGCACAAGCATGTCTCTGCTTCCGCAGAGCAATAAGCACGTCTATATCATCTGCCACCTCCTGAACCTGTAAACGACCCTCCTGAGAGGGCACATGCTCATCCTGTAAAGAGTCCTTCCGTATAGACAAATCACTAGTGCCATTAGTAGAAACAATGCGCTCATTACATACATGAGGCGTGCTAGATGATGCGAGATGTCCATGAGTAGGGGGAACTGTGTGAGACCTGCGAACAAAGACACGTGACAAGAATTGAACCAAGGTACTGGGTGGCGGTTCAGGGATAGCCACAGGATCAGGTGTAGGTACTAGAGGAGGTGGTGGTGGTGGAGGTGGAGGTACCGGAGGTAGTGCAGTCAGAGGAGGAGGCATGTATACCTCCTCTCTTGAGTCGGATGGAGTCAACTTGTCACATGTAGGAGAAATATATAACTGACTCAAAGAAGGTGACATCGACACTAACAAAGTATTTTCCTCAAAGCAGATCAAAACAACGATACCCCTTCTCGGTACGAGAGTAGCCAACAAAGATACACTTGACAACTCTAGGGGAGAGCTTGTCACGACCAGGCGTCATATTGTGAATAAAGGCCACATAGACAAACACTTGACTGTAAGGGACAATGTGTCCTTCTCGGGAAACATAATCGAGAAAGGAACCTTTTTCTCCAAAAGACAGAAGATGGCATGTGGTTCATTAAGTAGCAAGATGTGAGGACTGCATCACCCAATAAGAGTAAAGGGCACGATACTGAATCAAAAGGGTCCGGGTCACATCGAGTAAATGATTGTATTTTCGTTCGACAACATCGTTCTGCTGGGATGTGTAGGCACACGAGGTCTGGTGTATGATGCCAAAAGACCTAAAGAACTCGGATAGCTGTAAAGTGCAAAAATCTAAGACATTGTCAGATCACAAATACATGACAGTAGTAGAGAAAATATTCTTTATTTCATTAATAAGTTTTAATGACAAACCCAGCCTTAGACTTATTCTTTAACAAAAGACCCAAGAAAGTCTCAAATAATCATCCACAACATCAAGATAAAAATGATGTCCTTGGTGATCAGGAACATGATTGGGACCCCAAATATCTAAGTGAATAAGCTCAGATAACTGAGTACTACACCTCTGTCGATCAGGGAAGGAAGAGCGATGATGCTATCCAAGCTGGCAAGCCTTGCACTGGAATGAAGATCACATAGAAATCTGTGGGAGGACATGACACAACTTTTACAGTGGAAGGTGGTCAAAACGAAGATGCCACAAGTATGATGAGACTGGTCCATTAGGAATAATAGAGGCACTAGCATGAGGAGGCTGGACCAATCTATATAGTACCCATTTCTTACAGCCACATCCAATTACCCTGCTTGTATGTCTTGAAACACAAGAGAAGATGGGTCAAAAATGGTACGACAATGCAGATCCTTCGTGGTCTGACTAATAGAAAGCAAGTTCATTTGAAAATCAAGAGCATATAAAACATTCTACAAGTGCATGGATGACGTCAAATGCACCTCTCCCGATCCTGTGATGGGTAAGTAAACCCCATTCGCAATGTCAATCCATCTATCAGGGGGTATAAACATGTAAGAACAGTACTATGCTCAGCTTCCACACGGATGATGGGAAGTACCAGAGTCCATGATCCACTCTATCATACCTGGCTTGCTGTAACTGGTAAAAGCATATGCTATACCTGAGGAGCTTGAAGAGACTTTAGCAGTGACTGCAAGATCCGGGGAACCTATAGTGGTGCCGACAGCATGAGCCTTGTCTCCCTCACGGGAGACAATATTGTCGATGCGTGGATATGCCTGAGGAACTGGACTCTCTGGAGGCTCAATCAGCTTGACCACACGAGCAGATGCGAGGTATCCATGCTTCTGATAGCATGTAACCTCGGAGTGACCTGAACGACGATGTAGGTACAGGGGCCATGCTGACGTCCCCCTCTTTTTCCATGGGGACCACACCCTCTGAAATGTATAGAACCTCCCCTACCACGAGATGCGGCCATCACTGAGGAGGTCTGTGTCGTAACAGTGGATGGGATAAACAGCTTGCTGAGGGCGACTGTAGGCCTCCTCCATGGGAGGTATGGTTGCTCCTATAAGAAGCTGTGCGCGTGCGACATCATACTCGGGTCCAGGGTTGCTAAGAAAATTCCAACCATCGTGGAGTTCCTGTATGCCACCTCCTGCTCTGTAGAAGTAGTAACATGCATGAAGCTGTGAAGCTTCTCAAACATGCTACAAGCGAGGAGTAGAATGTCTGCAAAGGATGGTCGTTTTGGTTGGCCGTGTATATATCAAACTGTAGCTAAAGAATCTTGGCCTTGTTCTTTGCCTAGGCATGCATGGCTATCAGAGTATCCCACATTGCCTTGGCGGTGAGCTGACTTACAATATCATTAGCGATCCCTGTGGTGAGAGTCCCAGAAAGCCAAGCACACATGTATGTGTCATCTTGCTTCCACGATGCATTACCCTCTGTCTTATCCGTCAGCTCGGGCTTTGTCAGAATGTGCTTCTTGTTATTGCACTGCATAAAGGTCATAAAATGCATGGACCACAACTCGTAGTTGGTCTCATCCATCTTCACGATTGGAGTCGGGCCTTGAAGGCATTACATAAAGAGAAATTTCACCCTTGTTTTCTGGCATGATGTGATGCAATGCGAAACACATAATACAACCTCTATTTTTCATCCGTTAATTAAATTAAGGCCGAGTTAATTTTATTGAGTCTGTTGCAATTTAATTTTAAAAAAGAGATCTCATGTGATCTCAAATCAAATTAGGTAGTCGGTTATATTTAGCAGTTAGTCGGTTAGAGATATTTAGAGTCTAAATTAGGATTTTATTTTATTTGTTTTTATCTTTTTCTATTTTTGTAATCTCACCCCTTTTATAAAGGGGATGGTAGTCCAATGTTTTATTTATTCAAACTTAGAGTCAATCAAAATTTGAGATTTATCTCATAAATCCCCCTCTATCTCTTCTCCCTCCACGCGATCTCCGATTCTTTTCCCCAAATCTCTCTCAACCGACGAGTCTTCTCTTCTTTGTCCCTTTAACTTTTTCTTCCACCAAATCAAGGTTGCAGAAGTCAGCAGTCGGTACACGGTCGGTAGGGTCACTGATGAATGATTAATCAGCAGTCGAGAGATTAATCGGATTTAGTTGGACATTAGTCGGTTTTGAAATTTTTTAATTAATTTAAAATATATAAATAAATTTTTAATACATATACTCTTATTTATATTTATATATTTAGCCGGTATAATATTTTTAAGAGCTTAAAAAATTATAGCAAGAGAACAAAAAATTATGGCCATATATATAATCACAAACTCATGAGTTAACACACTTGAAATAAATACAAAAAAGTACTAAGCCTTCTCCCACTATAAGTAGGGTCGGCTACATGAATTCTTGCTCAAATCCATGTTGAAAGATTCAACTATTTTTTACGCTGGCCGTCGACTACCTAACGCAACCCCTGCAAGAGTGGGATTTGAACCCTGATCTTTTATATGGTAGACACACTGTACTACCACTAGACCATTAAGTGGGTTCACACTTGAAATAACTACACTTGAAATAAATATTAAAATTTGATTATACCTAATTCACTAATTTGCATCTTTATTTTCATGCATGTTTCCATGAATTTATCATATATACATATATTTGTTTGAATAGATTAAAAATGACAAGTAAGAAAATTGTAAATGTGCAATATTATAAATCCATTCGATATTAAAAATGGCAATAAGACATGCAATATGTGTTGAATATGTTGCTAAATATGTTGAATGTTTTGCTAAAAGACTAAATATTATATATGAATATGTTGAATGCAACCTAGAAGATTATATACGTGTGGAATATTCCATGAATATGTTGAATATGGAAGTATTCCATGAATATGTTGAATATGACCTATATATGTGCTGAATATGTTGCTAAAAAAGACTAAATATTTTCCTGATTATGACCTACTAAAATTTCTACATGCAAGATTTGCGCAACACAAGAAGATAAATCCAAATATGATTCATATATTTCGTGATTATAAATCCAAATTCCAACAAGCAATGTCCAAATGATATATAAAAGTTCAAAAAAGCAAAAATAATAAAAAACCTAACCTGACCGTCACAACACCGTTTGTGGCTGGAGAGGCTCGGAAGAAGGCACCAAAGAGAGCTAGGATCTCCTTGGTGTCGGCAACACGGAGGCGGAGGCATTGTTGATCGGAGTCGGAGGAGAGGAGCTCAACGATGCGGAGGCGGAGGAGGAGGGGTGTCGAGGAGAGGTATCACATGCAAGGGTTTGGGTGGGGGCTTATAGTCGAACAGTAAGCCCCTAATCTGGTCAACAGATAGCCCTAACCGGGTCGGCTTAGCCTCCCACAAAAAAAATGAAAATTCTAAGCAGAAACCGATCGAGTAGTCAGCCATCTAACCCGACTACTCGGTCGATTATTCGGGTCTACCCGACTAAAGCCCGATTTGTCCTAGTAGACTCGGCTACCCTGTCGAGTTGACTAATCAGACTGACTAATCGGGTTAGTCGATCGATTTTTGCAATAGAGCACCAAATATTTTTCTACCCTTAGAATTTTAATTTTTCACCGGTGCAAATTGTGATTTGCATCAATTGATATCAGAACATGGCATTCAGATCGTCCTCACGATCTGACGATTCATATAGATGTTCTCGCCGAAGTAAATCCAACGAATCTTGTTCTGACAGAGCATGGCATGCTGAGGTTAGAAAAACACTATCAAATATGCTCCAATTTTGTACGTGCAAGCTTTGGCTAGAGAGATACGTGATCCACGGAATATTGAGTTGCTGACGTGACAACTAGAGGAGAACGTTGCTAAAGTTGTTGTCCAAGAGGTTCCCGAATCTCCTCCCACTTCCCCAACGCTGCTGCCACCACTTGTGACCTCGACTCCAGATCTGCTATCACCTTCGATGCCTCTCCAGGTTGTTGTCTAAGTAGTTTCAGACCCATATCCGCCACTTCCGAAGCCTTCTTTAGCACCTTCACCATAATAGCCCCACTACCATCCATGCGGCCCCTTCCTCCACTGATATCACCTCCAGGGCCACCCCCACGACCTTTCGCCCTACCAGTAGCCCCGTATCAACTCTCTGTTGTAGCAGCACCTCCGCCCACCTCCACCTTTCCGTGCTACAACCATCTGTCGACCCTTACCGTCTCCACTACTTCTACTGAAACACATCCTCATTGCCCCTCCCTTGAGCCCTCCTCACCCCTGCAGAACCCCCCTGATCTTCTCCCCAGTCCGATCGACAAGCCTACCACCAACCCCTCCTTTCTTGACCGCGCACCACCACTGAACCCAAACTCGAACACCATCGTCGCCTAACACCCAACTCTCGCAGTCCCATTCTGCAATGCTATTGTCATCATCTCCATGTCCTCGTGAAGCTCTGCAACGCTACTGTCATCACCTTCTCCCACCTTGTCGTCGTTGTCGTTAGATGGGGATCAAGAAAACCCTAGCAAGGGTTTTCTCAAGAAAGGAGGTCATATCCCAATTGAGAATCGTATCCAAGAATATCAAAGATTTGGAATTAATTTGGAAATAATTTTCTATCCTTAGAATAATTAATTTTTCATCCCTCCCACTTCTTCGACCAAATAATTTTCTACCCATGAAATTTTAATTTTTCACCATTGCAAATTTTGATTTGTATCATGATGAGATGGAAAGCCGAAACGAAACTCGACTGCGGAGAAAGATCGATCCAAGTGAGTCTACACGATTATATAGAGAATTGGTTGCACATGTAGACTCATACAACCATCCTTGTCAAACCTCAGTCCGCGCTAGCATCAGAAAACATGATTTACATGTCTGAAATCATGTTATCCGGTCAAAATCATATCATTTCAGACTGTGTTTTTACGACGGGGAGGAGATGAATAGTCCACATAGGCTATATTCAATGCACAGAGGCCCGTGGCGACGCAAGGGACAATGTAAGGATGCGCTGAGGGGGTGCGGCGGCTCTACAACGATACGGTTGGGCCGCAACTGCAGTACTAGGGCTGTTGCAGCGACGTTGGGCCTCTACGATGGCGTTATAGCATCACAGGGCTGCTTCGGCTACGTTGTGGCAGTGCGGGGCTGCTGCAGCAGTGTTGTAGCAGTACCAGAGATGCGTGTGGAGAGGCACATAGTGGCGTGGAGAGGCGCAGAGGCTTGCAGGTGGGGACTAGGGCACATGTGGGGTACTAGAACTCTGGTCTAGGACTGTAGCTCTGATACCATATTGAGAGAAAACAATAACTTGCTTATTCACGATGCCCTAGGGTTCTCTTATATAAAGAAGAAACCTGCTGAGCAAACTGCATAAAGAGGACAGAAAGAATAGAGAATACATTAAACAATAAAATGAGAACTCATATCTCAACAGTAATAAAAGTGTCGTCAACATAAACTGAAATTATAATAATAGCTTGTGATGTCATGTATACAAAGAACAAGTGAACTACAGTCGATCTCTTGAAGCTGTGTTGCCCTATGAGATCTTAGAGCTTCTGGAACTATGCTCCGAGACTCTGGTTAACGATATAAGTATTCTTATGAAGTCTGCATATCTTGTGACACTCCCCCTCAGCAGCGAACCCAAGTGGTTGCTGCATATATACCTCCTTTTGTAGATCGGCATACAAGTAGTCATTCTTGACATCAAGTTGGGAGAACGACTAGTCTTGTATCACAACAAAGAGAGGAGGATCAAAATAATAGAACAGTATACCACGAGAGAGAAGTATCATGATAGTCCACCCTATATATCTGAGTGAATCCTCGTTCCACAAATCTAGCCTTATACCGATCAATATTATTGTAAGCTCTCTGCTTTACTATAAAGACCCACTTGCAACCAAACATAGAAGCCCCTTTTGGGGCAATAACCAAGCTCCATGTGCCTTGTGACTGGCATGAAACATTTTCTTCCTCCTTAGCAAGATGCTATTTATTGTCATACATAGCCTCTTAATATGTGCATGGGATCGTAAGGACTGATAGTCCCACTACAAACTTCATGACGTCGTTTGATAGGCGCCCTAATGAAACATGTCCTGAGTGAGGATATGTAGCACATGCACACCTCCTCGTTCGAAGTGCAATATGCTTGTCATGATCCTTTGAATGATTTGTCTCCTGTACAAACTCTCATGAGGAGCCATACTCTCACTTTGCACAATCTCATGCTATACAAAAATATCAAGAGTGCCATCAATGAAAATCAAATGTTCAGGATTTACATGGGCGTGCTGGATGATTGGGAAGCATCATGAGCATGTGGTGTAGTAGTCTGCTTATGAATATACAAACGAGGCAAACTCTAAGCCACATGAGGTGTGGTAAGGGCTGGAGGTGAAGGAGGTGCAATGTATACCAGACTTGGCAAAAGTCATCCTATCACCTAAATAAATGTCATGAGCCTTCTCCCACTATAAGTAAGGTCGGCTACATGGATTCTTGCTCAAATCCATGTTGAAAGATTCGACTATTTTTTACGCTGGCCGTCGACTACCTAACGCAACCCCTGCAAGAGTGGGATTTGAACCCTGGTCTTTTGTATGGTAGACACACTGTACTACCACTAGACCATTAAGTGGGTACAATCCTGTGGGAGAATAATACATAAAAGACTCAAAGAATGTGATGGTCAACACTGACATAATACTTTTCTTGACATTGTCAGACCACAAGTATCCAATATTGCAAAAGTCGGTATTTGATATTCAGTCGAAGGAGTCACTGAATAAAGAATAATTAGTATTCGAGAAAATATCTGGAATTATTTGATTATGTAATTTTTAATTATTCCAAGTACAAAAATTATGTCTAATATATATTCATATATATATTTTTGCATATATGGTCATCTATGAATAAGAATCCAAGATAAAGTACAAATTAACAAGTTATATATGAGGCTTTAACATTTCTGGTGATACAAAAATAAATGAGAACCTTTAAAAAAAACAATCTGTTGCAGTTGTCGACCAAATATTCGACGGAATACCTCAATGTTTGGGTCGAATATTCGAGTTAGACCAAATATTGATCTTATAACAATATTCTATTTGATCACCCCTTCAATAGAATGTTCAATTTGAATATTTGGTCCATTCGACCGACTATTGCAACAGTGTTGACATCCATTTTGGGTCCTAGAGTAGCCTACAAAATCGCACTTGACAGCTCTGGGGGAGAGCTTGTCTTGATCAATAGTCATTTGATGAACAAAAGCTACATAACCAAAGACATGGTGTTAGAGAGAACAGATCCTTTTTCGGAAATACAATCGAATAAAAACCTTTTCTCCTAACACGAAGGACATCATACAGTTGATGAGGTAGCAAACAATGAGGACAACATATCCCCAGTAAGAGTAGGGAGCATGACTCTGTATAAGAAGAGTCATGGTAACATAAAGAAGATGACAGTGTCTATGCTCTGCAACACTTTGAGAAGTGTAGGCACACAATGCCTGATGAAGAGTCTCAAGAGACATGGAGAACTGCGAGACATAAAGCTTTAAAAAATGCGAGGCAGGTTGAGGAGGTTTTCCATCATTGAAGTGAGGCATAAACCTCGAGGCGATTGGGGCGTAAACTTTAGTTTAGGCAGAAAATATATGTCAAAACTATTATTAAACATAATAATATTGCCATAAAATAATAAACTTCAAATATTCACAAAATATATTATCATAAGTCCTTGAATATTTCCAAATTGAATAGATCTACACAATATACCATAGTAATCATATATGCTAGTTTGAATTTGTGATGTGTAATATTAATATTATAAACATGTGAATTCCTAATACTTGTACAAAATTATACAACATCTTGAACATATACCATACTCATTGTAGCGATACAAGCAATTGAATATCATTTGTTTATATAAAACTTTCTCATACTAATTAGAAACAATTACCGTGTACTTGCATGATTTCTTTGATGCAATGATGATCGTATATAAATGAATAATATATATTTATGAAATAGTATAGTTTAGGACTATCATATAATGATAATATAATACATTTTTTGAGTCTTGTGATATATATATATATATATATATATATATATGAAGAAATGTGACTAACACATATGTGTACGTATAGGTTTAGTTCAATACATGAGGTTTGTTATTAGAGATGTGGTCAATAATATTATTTATATTGTGATTGCAACTTGTATATTTGTGACTAATGTATGTTTTATTGCTTTAATATTATTTTAAAAGTATAACTTTATATAGCTAATTATTTATTTGCCCAAACAAATTCACACCAAACTGAGGCAGCGCCTTGGTACCGCCTTGGGTCTGCAAGGCTTATGCCTCGGATATCCAGATAGAGGGTATAGTCTCGAGTTTTAAAGCCATGACGGGAAATGGGTTGTGCAAAACTCCAAGGCGTTATTGGAGTGAGCATACTTAACATTAGTAGAAAAAAGATATTCTTTATTTCAATAATGAAAGTTTGCATAATAGAACTGGCGTCATACTTATTTTTTTAATAGAAAAACCCAAGAATATCTGGAAAATCATTGACGTCAACAAGATATAATCTGTGTCCCTGGTGATCAGGAAATCTATTGGGACCCCAAATGTCAACTACATCTCACGGGAGGACACTTTGCACAGAGTTCCATTACTATTAATGGGTGGCTTCGAGATTTCTTATGGGCACATGCTTGCAATAAACCAAATAAAGACTACTGTTATGACTTTGATGATTGGGAAGAATGGTACGATGGCAACTTTCTAAGTTGGCAAGCCTCAGACTGAAAAGTAGGCTGAGAAGAAATTTACAGGACTCTACACAGCTTCTACATAGGAAGATAAATAAATCAAAGGTGCCACATTTTTGGAGAGACTGATCCTTTGGAAATAGAAGATCTGTCTGTATAAGGTGATTGGACCAATATGTAGGACCCACTTGCTAACAGCTACATTCAATCACCCTGCTCGTGAGTATATCCTGAAACACATGATAAGATGTGTTAAAACGGTACGACAATTCAAATCTTTGGTAATCTGATTGATAGACAAAAAGTTAGTAGATTAGTTGGGTGCATGTAACACACTCTGCAGATGCATGGAGGGTGCCAATTGAATTTCTCCCTATCTTGTAATAAGAGTATGTCTCCCATCGGCACCAACCACAAATATACTAAGGGAATTGAACTGGAGCATGTGAATTGTACTATGTCGTCGCATAGATAGTGATATGCTATGGAGTTCATGATTTATTCTAAAGTATCTTCCCTGTGGCAAGTGATAAATGCATAAGATGTACTTGAGGTAGTAGAAGATGCTGCAACGTCAGATGGGATTAGAGGAGCACTAGCAGAACAGGTAGAAGGAGTCATAATATCCCACAGACATGAGACAAGATCACCATACTTCTGATCATCATACTTAAACTGTTGAACAACACAGGTAGATGCGGGGCAACCATGCTTCTAATAGCATGTCTCCTCTGAGTGCCCAACACGGTTGTAGTATGTACACTGCAAGTGATGGCGTCCACCTCCTGTGCCACGGATACCATGTCCTCTAAACTATATCGAACTTCCTCTATCCTGAGAAGCGGCCACAATCAAGGTTTGGAAAATGAAACGCCGAACGAGGCATTTTCCCTAAAGGCGAGGCAAGATGTAACCTCAAGGCAGTTGAGGCGTAAGTCTCGGTTTGTAGAGAAAAATAATTACAAAAAGTATAATAAATATATTTAGTAATTTTTGAAGTCTCGGTTTGTAGAGAAAAATAATTACAAAAAGTATAATAAATATATTAATAATTTTTACCCTGCGAACCCTATAAGTTTTGTAAATTACCTTCTCGACCTTTGAAACAACGTAATTTCCTCCTCGACCTCGTAAACTTGCTAATTCTTACCCCATGAACCCTGCGGTTAGCTCTCATCCATTAGGTTGTTAAAACTAACAGGATTTCGTTAGTTTCTTATATATAATACACATTTCGTTTTGCAAAAACTACAAAGACTGCCCTTCTTCCTTTCTACTCCTCACCCTCCTCACCTCCCTTTCCCTACCCAGAACCATCTCTTCCCATCTCCTGGACCTCTGCTTCTTCCTCCTCTGGCTGACCCTCCACCTCCTCTACTCCTCCGAGATCGACGGCTGTGACATGTGGGCATGTAACGTGCTCTCGCTCTGTGAGAATCGTAACATTATATCCGAGCTTTTTATTTTGTGAATGTCGTATCTGTCGAATTAAGCTTAGGGTAGGAATACGACGATCACGCCACAGGAACAATACGTCAGATTCGATCCCTACAAGCAGAACATCATGTTGAATATATTGTGCATCTTGGCCATGAGCTTAGATGGGTAAGAAGTGATCGTGTTGTGCGGATGTGGCTCTCGATCTTCCTGATCTTTTTTCTCCTCAGCTGGAAAATGTGATGTATTACATCATCATATTCTGATTCAAGGATCAACCTTCTGACCTAAATCTTAGGGTGGAACGGATGGACAGGACCAATAGTTTGGCTTGAAGTTTGGGAACTTTCTTTATTGCCTCCAGGGAAAAGTCTGAAAACAAATGAGACAAAGCACAATCATAATCAGAACTAAAGATTTTGGGAAGTCGGATTTAAGTTTCGACATGAGTTCCCAAAAGCGGCGGTGTCTGTCCAAATTTAGGAATGCAAAATAAAAAAGGAGTTAGATAATTTCCGAAAGGCCATCACCGGAGACTCGAGATCTCCACCTGCAGATCTGAGCACCCACTTGTGCTCAGAGGAGCGTCATACCCTCACACCGTCGCCTGAAGATGATGACAAACTGCTGATGTTCAATCAGATCGAGATCTGATCATTCGTACCACCTGTAGATGATTTAGGGACGGGCAACAAACCTCTATCTCCCCGTGTTTCTCCTCCTCCTCATACCCTTGTTCCTCCGGGCCCACCCCCTCCTCCGCCTCCGCTTGCAGCAGGAGCATTCCCCCTAGCCTCCTCCTCTGATTGTTCCTCCGCCCCCGCTCCCACCATTGCCTCCTCCTCCCCTTGTTCCTCCACCCTTCTCATGAGGGAGGAGGGTTGTAATGTATTTGTTTAGCAACAACAAATATTTGATTAATCGATTTAAGAAATCATCCTGAAAAATAAAAAAAACATTTTTGTGATCGGAACATATTATATATCCATGACAATAGAAAAGATTTTATGATTTGGTGGACGGATGGAGATACGATGAAGAGAGAAAGTAAAGAGAGGAGAGAGAAGAAGAGGAATGGAGGAAGATGAAGATGAAGATGAAGATTGATATGAAAAGCTGGATGATCCGCCATCCAATGCACCTCTGGTTAGATTAATCCACGTTATTATTCAAATAAAAGTAAAATTAACGGTAGGATCTATGGGGTAAGACAGAGTGAGTTTAGAGGGTCGAGAGGGGAATTACGATGTTTCAAAGTTGAGAAGGCAATTTACAAAATTTATAGAGTTCGTGGGGTAATCCTATATATTTATTGATGAAATAATATAATCTGACACATAATATATAACTGTTGAGATATTTGTATCTCATTATATGTATTTCTTATTTCTGTTTCTTTCATCTGTCTCTTATGTTATTTACCCATGGGTTTTCTCCTATATAAGAGAGCCCTAGGGCCTCTATAATGATAAGCCATTCTATTTTTCCAACATGGTATCAGAGCAATGATTCTAGAGCGGAATTCTCGTATCTCACCAAAACCCTACCCGCCACCCCCTGCCGGCCACCGCTCCCCCCCCCCCCCCCCCCGACTGCCACCAGCCGCCAACGCCTCCTTAGGCTCCCCTTTCCACCTCATCGCAGGCCGCCGCCTGCTACCATCCGGGTCGTTGCCTACTCTCGCCGCCCTTACGGGTTGTGGGCTACCGCCCCACCTCCAGCCGACCGCCTCCCCATCTCCATCAGGTTGCAATCCTGCCACTGCTACAACCGGATACGGTCTCATTTTGACCGAGAACCGTGATTTCTGACACATAAATCACATTTTTCCGACCCTAGACTACAGCAAGAATTGAAGAGGATAGTTATATGAGTTTATTAGAACCACTCTTCTATATGATTGTGGAGACTTGCTCAGAGTAGTTTACTCCCTTGTTTTGTTCCAGATTTTCGACATTTTTTTATCATGTCAGAAAACAAGGGTGATGTATTTTCGTCATCTGGTGCCTTCAAGGGCTTGGCTCCCATCGTAAAGATGCATGGGACCAACTAGAAGTTGTGGTCCATGTAGTTTCACATCCTTATGCGGTTCATAACAAGGAGCACATTTTGACTAATTCCGAGCCGACGAACAAGATCGGGGCTAATGCTTCTTTGAAGCAAGATGATGCCTATGCCCGAGTTTGGCTCTTCGGGATGATCACCACGGAGATTACCAACGACATCGTCAATTAACCCACAACCAAGGCTATGTAGGGCATTTAGCTGATACATATGGGCAAGCCAAGAATGAGAGCAAGATAGTCCAATTACAGTATGACATATTTTCGACCAAGCGGAATGGTCGCCTCTTCATGCCTACTTCTCGCATCTTTGAAGCATGTTTGAGCGACTCCATAGCTTTATGCTCATTACTACCAGCACTGAGCAGCAGCAGACATACCGGAATGCCACTATGACAGGGGTCTTTCTGTCATCCCTTGACTCTAAGTACGATGCAACACGTACTCAACTGCTTACTATAGAGATGATACCACTAATGGAGGAGTTCTAGAAAAGGCTGAGTAGAATCACTACTTCATCTACTACCATGTCCCAAACTCTATCTGCAATGGCAGCTTCTCGCGGCAGAGGGGTTACTTCACAGTTTCACAGGCGAGGATCCCGTGGTCGAGGAGGAGGATGTCAGCGTGGCCCATGCTCACACTGCCACCATCCAGGTCATTCGGAAGAGACATGCTATTTGAAGCATGGGTATCATACGTCTGCCCGTGTAGCTGAGCCGGCAGACTATTCCGACTACTTCTCATGATGCAAGGCTTGATGATAGTCTCTAAATTAAGAGAGATGATGACTATACTGCCCACCCCAGCTGCAGAATCTTCAGACATTGCAGTTGCTGCCAGAGATTCTACTAGTTCGTCAGGTATTGCTTATGCACTTATCAATTGTAGCAGTTCAGATTTGACGGATTGGATCATGGACTCTGGAGCATCTCATCATATTGTGGAGATCGAGCTTAGTTTAGTTCTTACAGATTTATCCCTCCTGGTAGATCAGTGGTGATTACAAATGGGGTTCATTTATCCATTGTTGGTCGGGGGAGATTGTCCTAGCCCCCTTAATGCGCCTGCAGAATGTCTTGCATGCTCCAACATTTCATATGAATCTTTTGTCTATTAGTCAGATTACAAAAGATTTACATTGCCGTGCCATATTTGACCCATCTTCTCTTGCCTTTTAGGATATACTCACAAACATGGTGATTGGATGTGGCCGTAAACAGAGAGGACTTTACAGACTGATCCAACTTCCATGTGCCGGTGCTGCTACCATTCCTTATGAATCAGTTTCTTCTTTCATGTGGCATCTTTGCTTTGGATACCTTCCTCTGCAAAAAGTTGTGTCATGTTCTCCCTTAGATCTCTACTCGTACCACCTTGGAATGTGAGACATGTCAGCTTGGGAAGAACCATCGTTCTATTCCGAGTTGCCGAAGCCGTCAGAGTAGTCAGTCATTTGAATTGTTTCATTTTGACATCTGGGGTCCTAGTTGTGTTCCCGATCATCAGGGACATCGGTTTTGTATGGTTGTTGTGGATGATTTTTCTAGATTATCTTGAGTTTTCTTGTTAAAGAATAAGTCTGAAGCTGGTCTTATCATTAAATCGTTTCTTTTTGAAATCAAAAACATTTTTCTGCTAGTGTGAAGTTTATGCATTGACAATGCCTTGGAATTTTCCACTTTACAATTGTCTGACCTCCCCATATCTCTTTGTATTGTTCATCAAACTTATTGTGCTTACACTTCGCAGTAGAATGGTGTTGCTGAACACAAACACTGTCATCTTCTTGATGTCACGAGAATTCTTTTGATTCATAGTCGAGCTCCTCATTCGTTATGGGGTGATGCAGTCCTCACTGCATGTTTGATGTTTCTTAGTGAACCGCATGCATTCTACGGTCCTTGGAGAAAAGATTCCTTTCTTAATTGTGTTTCCCAAGGACATATTCTCCCTTACTCTCAGGATCTTTGGGTATGTGACCTTTGTCCACAATTTTACTCCTGGTCATGACAAGATCTCTCCAAGAGCTGTCAAATGTGTGTTCGTTGGCTATTCTCGTACCCAAAAAAGGTATAGATGTTTGATCCTATAGGAAGAAAGCATTATGTCAGTGTTGATGTCACATTTTGTGAGTCTATTATGTATTTTTCTCTTATAAGTGACATGTTGTCTAACTCTGGAGAGGATGTCTTTATTCCACCACCTCCGTTATCTCCACTAACACCACTTCATGTTGAGTCACAGTCAAATCCACCACTACCTCCACCTCCGTCTACCCTGACATAGTTTCTGCCATGGTTATACATTCACAGGTCCTCTAGTCACCCCTCTGCTCATGCACCTTCCCTGTCATCCAGTACGCCTCAGGTATATACTAAACACATGGTTTCTACTAATAGCACTGGTGATACGCTTGTACCACAAGATACTGTACGTGAGGAGTTGATAATAGAGAGCAGAGAGGCCGATGATCTTGATGTACCTATTGTCTTGAGGAAGTCGCGCCGTCACTGTGCCACTTATCCTTTAGCTGCTCATGTTTCCTTGGATCATCTTTCAGAGGAGTACATGAGGTTTGTCATGGGTGTCTCTGTTGTCACTATCCCACGAACATACTAGGAGGTAGTATAGGATAGTAGCTGACGACTTGCCATGGAGGAGGAGGTGACCGCTTTACATTCTCGTGGTACATGGAGTGTTGTTTTTGCCCCTCCAGGTGCCTTTGTTGTGGGGTGCAAATGGATCTTTACAGTGAAGCAACAGACAAATGGTAGTGTGGATCGCTACAAGGCAAGGCTTGTAGCACGAGGGTTCACCCAGACTTATGAGGTGGATTACCAGGATACCTTCTCACCAGTGGCCAGACATTCGACATTGAGCATTCTTCTATCGGTTGTTGTGTCTTGGGACTGACCTCTTTACCAACTTAATGTGAAGAATGCGTCTCTATATGGAGATCTACATGAGGAGGTATATATGCAGCAGTCACCAGCTTTTGCTGTTGAGGGGGAGTCTTAGAAAATGTGTAGGTCCTGCAAGGCGATTTTTGGCCTAAAGCAGAGTCCAAGAGCTTGGCACCAGAAGCTTTCAGACTTTATAGAGCACCAGGGGTTTGGCGGTCCACTGGATCATTCGTTTTTTGTTTAGAGGACACATGGAGGTACAATTGCTATTTTGGTTATGTTAATGATATTATTATCACGGGTGATGATGAGCAGGGCATTCAGGCTGCCAAGGAGTTCCTAGGTCAATAGTTTGTGACTAAGGATCTTGGTAGTCTTCGTTACTTCCTTGGATTAGAGTTTGCCAAGAACCAACGTGGTCTTGTGATGACCGAGAGGAAGTTTGTGACTGGTCTTCTACTTGAGACATGGATGGCAGGGTGCAAGCATGTTACTACTCTTATGGATCCAAGCATGAGATTATATGATAATGACACTGGGGAGGTAGACAAGAGGAGATACATGGAGCTTGTTGGGAAGCTTCTCTATGCTACTATCATCAAGCCAGACATATCCTTTGTTGTAAGCAATGCGAGCCAGTTCATGGAGCAACCCATGAAGGTTTATATGGATGTTGTTTATACGATTATGAGATATTTAAAGTCTTCACCATGTACTGGTCTTATATTTAGCGGAGGTATATCTCTTGAGGTGATAGCTTGTGCAGATGCAGATTATGCAGGATGCTCTAAAGACAAGAAGTCTACTTCTGGCTTTGCTATTTTTGTTGGGAGCTCACTTGTGTCATGGAAAAGCAAGAGGCAGATAATGGTTGCTGGATCCAGTGCAGAGTCTGAGTACAGAGCCATGGTTCAAGGGAGTACAAAGATGATGCGGGTTAGATCGGTAATATTGACTTATCTTGCAGTTGAGGTACCTCTTCCCATGCAGCTTCTATACGACAATCAAGCATGTCTCTTTATTGCCAATAATCATGCATTCCATGAACGAACCAAGCATATAGAGGTGGATTGCCACTATACCAGATACACGATCCAGAAGGGTCTCATATCCACCTCCCATGTTTCTACTGGAGTTCAGATGACTGATATTTTCACTAAAGCCCTTGCTAGAGGTCCATTTCAGAGATAGTGTTCCAAGCTGAGCATGACAGACATATATGCTCCAGCTTGAAAGGGAGTTTTGAGATATTTGTGTCTCATTATATTTATTTCTTGTTTCTATTTCTTTCATGTGTCTCATATGTAATTTACCCTGGGTTTTTCTCCTATATAAGAGAGTATTAGGGTCTCTATAATGATAAGCCATTCTATTTTTCCAACAATAACATTGTAATATATGATGAAATTATGAAGGTAAGAATATGAAAAAAAGTATATGTCAAATCCGTAAACCTTTCTACTAAAATTCTACCCAATAAAAAAGGAAATCATTGGCTACTAAAATATTTATCAAAAAGAGAGTCATTGGCTATACTTGTCATTAAAGATAACCGAGATGTTGATACGAATCATATGAATCATATGATTTGAATCCTAACCGTATGTTCTGTTAAATCAAGTTGAGGAACGGTCTGATGTTCTCCTGTACTACCATACCCTACCAGTACTGGGGGGCTAGGTGCCCCCCCTTGTTGGGGTTGTAGCAGGCAACATCCCCATCCCCAAAAAAATTCTTATATGGGTATTCAAATTCGCATGCATCCGAGATTTGCGGATTCATATGTTTAAGGATGTAATATTAAGAATCTAAGATTTCATTGAAATAATTGGACATGTTAATGATAAATATGAATAAGAATGAGGTCAAATTTAAGCATTCATCTTGTATAAATATATCCTCAACAACTAGACCTTTATAAACATTTGAAACTGCAAGTAGAACCAATTATTTTATTAAAACGATGCTTGGTAAATCGATAACATCTCAGGTACCGCATCACCCCGCCTCGCGTCGACTGCCTCGGTCATCCAAGGTGCTTGCCTCAGCCAAGAGGGCCGAGGCAGTCGCCTCGAGGCTCTTTTCCTCCGCTCCATTTCACCTTCGCCTTTGCGCCTCGAGGCATGTTTTTTCAAACAATGGCCACAGTAGAGGTCTAAGTAGTAGCTGTAGGGGGGCACCACGATCTTGCTTAGTCGATTGTAGACTTCCTACATGGGAGGTATAGAAGTGCCAGTAAGGAGCTGGCTACGGGTGGCATCATACCATGGATCAAGAGCCACGAGAAACTTGTTGTTCGTCGTGGCGTTCATGTATGTCATGTGATGCTTGGTGCTCATATTTGGAGGCATAAAGCTATGCAGCTTCTCAAACATATACCTGGGCTAGGAGGAGAAAGCATGAAGAGGCCGATCATCTTGCTTTGTTGCGAAGATGTCGTTATTGAAATTGACGAAATTTTGTCTTATTTCTCATCTGAAAATTTGTGGTGGTGAGGATGTTCCTCATTGCCTTGGTAGTAGATTAATGTTGAATATTGTTGGCTATCTCTGTGCTGAGTACGAGAGGAGAACCAAACACGCACCCATGCATTGCCCTACTTCCACGAAGCATTCACCCAGTCTTCTTGACTGGCTCAGGTTACATCATGATATATTCTTTGTTGTTTTTCTCCATATAGTCATGAACTGCATAACCCAAAGTTCATAATTAGTCTCGCCCATCTTGGTGATGGGTGCAAGAATTTTGAAGCCCTAGAAGAGGATAGACCGACATTGTTCTCTGACATGATGAATGAAGTGCTCAGAAGAGTGTGGTCGTGGTAGTAGAACGATCTGATTTTGTCTACACAATCATGTCGGGAACATGTTTTGTGTGCAGACTTAGAGCACAACCTTTCCTATCAACTTTAGAGGCACTCTAGGGCAGTCATGTTGGATTTATAGGTCTGAAAATGTTATGGACTGCACCAAAATCAAACCTATGGGACCACGTAGTGGCCTATGACGGTGGCACAGGATCGCTGGAGGCCATGTAGGTGGCGCTAAGCCACATGGTTGGTGAAAAAGGTTGGTGTGCGGTGCGTAGGGCCACCACACAGCAAGGCGCGAAGGCATGGCGTGCTGCGTGGTTGCGTACAGTGGCGGGCGACACTCGGGGGTGGCAGCAACCAACGGAGAGAGGTACTTAGAGGAGCTGCTTGGACGACGATTCACGGAGGCGAGCGGTATACAGAGGAGCCTGGTGGGTGGGGCTAGGATTTTGAGGGTGTCAGGGCTTTGGTCTAGGATCACTGCTCTAATACCATGTGGTGAAACAAGAGATGTTTATTATGTAGTCATAGACTCATAGGGCTCCTTTATACAGAGGAGAAACACTAGATGACAAATAACTAATAGGGAAATTACAAAAAAAGAGTTAGGAAATACATAAATGCTAATTTCTATAACAATAGAAGAACTGTGGAGGAATGGTGAGACTCAAATTTTGTGTTTTTTTAGGGCACTTGTATCCAACAAAATAATGTAGCTTAATGGAGAAATCGTTAGTACCCACTTAAATGGTCTTTTGGTAGTGTAGTGTACCTACCACCCAAAAGACCAGGGTTCAATTCGGCAACCAGCATAAAAAATAGTCGAATCTTTCAACATGGATTTACAGCCGACCCTACTTAATTTGGGATAAGGTTTTGTTGTTGTTGTAATGGAGAAATCATTATTAATGATTGTTTTTTTGTCATATGGTGAAAAACTATTCTAAGAAGATTTTGGTGTCAACAGATGAGACATTAAGGAATACCAACTACTTTACGTAAGTGATTATTTTTTTTAAGGGATTTTTACCCTGTAGACCCTATAATCTTTGCCAATTACCTTTACGACCTTTGAAACAATGTAATTCCTCCCTGGACCTTGTAAAGTTGCTAACTCTTACCCTATAAACCCTATGGTTAACCTCCATCCATTTTTCCGTTAAAACTAACCAGATTCTGTTACATTCTTTTATATTAAGCCTTTTGTTTATCGAATTTACATCAATTGCCACTCCCTCTCAACCTCCTCCTTTTCCCCACCACCCAGCACCCACCACCTCCACCGCCCTCGCCCTCCTCCGCCCCAACTTCCGTCCTCCATTTCCTTGTTTCCAACCTCCGACCTTGCACTTCACCTCCAGGTCCTCCGTCACGATGTCCACCTCGGGAGCGCAACACCCGGTCGCCGGCGCGCTCGAAGCCCCCAGCCACTGTTGCTCTGTCCAAATTGCATCTCCAGGCGGCACGTTCGGAGCCCTCCCACCCGGTCAAACACTCCGCCCCCCCGGCCATCAACCCGATGCCCTGATGAAGGGCCCGCACGAAGCCCCCCCATTTCCCCGCCACCCCCGCAAGAGCCCCCTAAGATCCAACACGTTCATCAGGCACTGGTCCAATTCGTGGCTTTCTAACCACTGATATTCCTCGAGTACCCAATAAGATATCATCCTTCGACTGGTTTCGAAAATGATCCAGATTTTATGGCTATGATCTAGGGGGGAAAATCGAATAACAAGCACCCGTGCAGATTCTACAACCACACATTTCAGTGTACGGCTCTCATATCCCCCAGTCCCGCCACCCCCGCAGGAGAACCCCCCCCCCCCCCCCCCCCGCCGCCCCGAAGACCCCGCCGCCGCCCCATCGAGGCCCTGTTCGAGAGCTCTCCCCGTCCGGCCGTTTGAAGACGTCCCCACCCCACGCCGCCGCCGCCCCGATCGAAGCCCTTCCAGCCCATCCCGAGAACTTCTCCCTGCCATGCACTTCCTCCAGCCCAGGTTTCTCCTCCAGCCCAGGCCGCCTCTCTCAACCCTACCACCCTTCGATTCCTCCACCTCCTGTTAAAGTCCCGTCGACGTCGCTATTAAAGTCCCATCGACGTCGCTGTATTGTAAGGTTCTGTCGTCAGTGGATTGGGGAAGGGAAGGGAAGATGAAGAAGAGAAGAAGGAACCGGAAGAGAGGAAGAACTCCAACCGTTAGATTTTATATGGTTTGATTAACTTAGTTTTAACCCACTCAAGTTAGCTCAAGATGTGTCAATTTAACGGCAGGGTTCGTGGAGTAAGACGGAGCAAGTTTACAGGGTCCAGGGAGGAATTACGTTGTTTCAAAGGTCGTAGAGGTAATTGGCAAAGATTATAGGGTCTGCCGGGTAAAAATCCCATTTTTTAACAAAGCTGCTTACACTCATCAGAATGGTGTAGATTGAAAAATCATTGTCTATTATATGTTCATTTTTTTTCTTCTTTTACAAACGAGCATCTCTATGAAGTTATGAAAAAAATGCACTACTTGTGTAACACTTTTTTTATAAAAAAGGATGCTCTCTCTCTCTCTCATGTTACATCTTCTCCAAGTTATTTTCCATTAGCCATTTTTATTTATTCCCGTCTTTGGGTGTGGATGCTTTATACATATGCTACTTTATGGAGTGTTAAAAGTTTCAAAGTTATTTACACAAAGTATGTAGACCGACTCAAACCTAACTCTCATAATAGGGGATGCGGGATTAAACGCATGCCTCCATGTACAGTTGGTGGATCTTTTCATAAGATTCCAAAATCTGCTTACACCATTGGCGTAACTCTTCTCTATTCTCAACAATTACCCACAAACTGGAGATTGGAATGATGATTTGACGATCAGAATGTCGATTTATTGAGCAGCCTGGGTATAATTCTAGATCTTGTGCTTCTCATATGCATTGATTAAAGTCACCGGAATTGCAACGATTCTCTTAGCATAGTTGTAGCCCACAACATGTTCGCTCGATGGAAGATGATTTCATTACACTTATAATTTTGAAAAGTCGTTGAAAGGCATATACAAAGATTTTGAAAATGAACCCCTCTTCTATACTTAAGAAATGGGTTTCATACATGGATTGTGGTATCGGGATATATCGTCATTGACGATATATCGGGTATAGGATATTGGTCGATATCGGTATTATTATATATGTCGTTTTCGGATATCGGTCTATATATCGCTAAATATCGCTAATATATCGATGGATATCGACTAAAACTTGAAGTTTTGCATATATTTTTCCCATATAGAGCGATATCATCGATATAGGTTTTCGATCTCGCCATATCAGGTTATTGTTACATGTACCTTTTTCTTGGCTTTAGATAAGACTTTCTTTAAATCAATGTAAATGTATTTGAAGGTGTAATTATTAAGGATTTTGGGTATTTCATGCTTTGTTACTTATTCTGAGTTTTTTCTACTATTGGGATATGATTTCATGTATTTACTATTTACTAAGATCTCAAGGAAATGGTTTTTAGAGTTTTTGATGTATTTGTTCATATATATTTTAGGTTTTTTTTTTATTTCTCTTTGTTGAGATATTTGTATCTCTTGGTGTTTATTTCTTATTTTTATTTCTTCTTTCTAGGGCTTTTCTCCTATAAAAGAGATCCCTAGGTCTTTATGAAAGTAAGCTATTCTATTCTTTCCACATGGTATCGTAGCGACGGTCCTAGACCGAAGCCTGACCTAATATGTACCCCACCACCAACCCTCTCTTTTCTCGACGCCACTGCCGACCACAAGGGGTCCAGCCAGCAACGCCTACAGCCCTCAAGGGGCCCATCGTCACCGCCGCCAAGCATCGCCTGCCCCCGAGGGGCCGAGCAGCGCCATCGCCAGCCCCGCAAGGGACATAGTGCTGTCGCCGCCAGCCCCCAAGGGTCGTTGAAAGCGCATGCACAACCTTTCGTTGTGCAGCTGCGCGTCTCCTCCACGATTTCAGGCCGTTTTCCAGCTCTCCTAGGGCATTTTAGGTCTGATTCGGTCTGATTTTTACTAGAAAATACGATTTCAGACCTATAAATCGTGTTTTTCGGCCTAGCAAGCACCCAGGATTGACGAGGATGGACATATGAGTCTACACGTACACCAAATCCTTTATATGATCGCGTATACATCATCTTTGACCATCTATCCCCACTCGAATTCCATCGTGGTCTCTATTTCTCGTCATATCAAAAAGCAAGGCTGAAGGGTTCTCTTCTACCGATGTCTTCAAGGGCCCGGCTCCCACGTGAAGATGGATGGGACCAACTCGAGTTATGGTCCATGCAGTTTCTCACCCTCATGTAGTGTAGCAACAAAGAATAGCCAGAGCCAAAGGATAAGACTGGGGAACATGCTTCATGGAAGCAAGACGATGCATATGCTCGTATTTGGCTCTCCATGATGCTCACCATGAAGATTGAAATGATATTGTGAATCAACCCATGACCAAGGCTATGTGGGATATCCTCGCTGCCACATATGGTCAAGCGAAGAATGAGAGTAAGATCCTCCAGTTGCAGTATGACATATTCTCGACCAAACAGAATTGTTGACCTCTTCCTGCCATTTCTCGCATCTTCGAAGCATGTTCGAGCGACTTCATCGCTTTATGTTAATTACTACCGGCACAGAGCAGCAACATGCATACCGAAATGCCACTATGACATGGGTCTTTATGTCATCTCTTGATTCCGAGTACGATGCAACACATACTCAACTGCTTACTAGAGAGACAATACCACCAATGGAGGAAGTATACAAAAGGATGAGCAGAATCACTGGTTCATCCACTACCATGGCCCAAACCCCCTCTGCGATGGCTGCTTCTTGCAGCAGGAGGGGTACTTCACAGTTTCGTGGGTGAGGACCCTGTAGTCGAGGAGGACGTCAGCATGTCCCTTGCACATGCTGCCACCATACATGTCATTCTGAGGAGGCATGCTATCGGAAGCATGTGTATCCTATGTCTACTCGTGTACCTGAGCATACTGAGACTACTCTGACTCCCTCTCATGATGCGAGGCTCGATGATATTGTCTCTCGATTGAGAGAGATAATGACCACACCGACTACACCTGTTGCATGATCTTCAGACGTTGCAGCCGCTGCCAGAGACTCTACGAGTTCTTCAGGGTATAGCTTATGCACTTACAGGTTGTAGATTCATGTGTTTTTCCTCTCTACGTGATTGTTGCCCACTCGATTTAAGGGGAGAATGGAAGCGATTGCAAGGCGGTTTTTCTAGGCTTCATTTGGAGAGAAGAATGGGATGCCTTTGGTGGGATGGAAAACTTATGCTGACTAAGGAAGATGGTGGTCTAGGAATTTGCAGCTTTGAGGCAATGACCCATGCTCTACTGGCTAAGTAGGTAACTAGAGTTTGGGGAGGAGGGTCAGATTTGCTTTGCAGGAGTTTGCGCTCTACATATGGGGTGCCCATGAACCCCTTAGTGCCGGTTGTTGTTGTGTTTGTTGATGGGAGGTTGGATGGTTCTGTTGATCATTGCTCTTGTTCTGATTGATGTTTCATTGTATGAAAGGCATATAAGGCTTTTTATCTTTTGGAGGATGTGGATCAGACATTGGTCTTGGATCATTTCACTGTCTTGTGGAGCTGGAAGCTAGCTTTACATGTCCATATTTCATTTGGTTGTAGAGGAAGAATCATTTTATGCCGGTGATAGAAGAGCTCGGATCTTCCATCGGTATGACGGCACTTGTGGTCGATCGGTAGCAGAGGAGAGTATTTAACATCTATTCTTTGGATGCCCTGTTGTTAAGGAGGTGTGGGCTGCAGCGTTGGTGGAAAAGATTTCAACAATGGACTGGAAAGGATTCTGGAGTCCCTGGATGTGTTTGGACGAGTAATCTAACTAAGGTGTGGGTGGCTGTTGTCTTGTGGTTTTTGCGGTTTGCTTGGGAAGGGTCTATCTTTCTAGGGGAATGAATGTAAGTGTAAAATGTGATTGAATAAGATAAGAACCTGAATACTTTTTGGTCTTTGTAATTCAGGTTTACATATACTGTGAATATATAGAAGTTAAAAGGTAAGCATCTTCTCAACGTATTTCCCTTTTTATCCTAAAAAAATTAAATAAATTGTATTATGTAATTATTTTTATGATATAATTTGGGGTATGTAGTGTGCCTGCCACCCAAAAGACCAGGGTTCAAATCCCCCCTTGTGGGGGTTGCGTTAGGTAGTCAACCGTTAGCGTAAAAAATAGTCGAATTTTTTAACATGGATTTGAGCAAGAATCCATGTAGCGGACCCTACTTATAGTAGGAGAAGGCTTCGTCATTTTTTTTAATTTAGGGGTGTGCACCATCATAGGTGTCAGCACTCTTTTACATCAAAAAGTTTCTTAGATGGACATGGTCCTACCTACTCTTTGCACGAGATTAACGACATGTACCACATTGGCGACTCTAAACTCTAGAGGAGGCATATGGGTGTTTCAAAAATAGGAGAAACTGGAGGCCCAGATTAACGTCGTGGTTTTGCTTGGACAAGGACAAGACGCGTTTGGAGAAGGTTGTAGTAGAGGCCGTGATAAAGCTATCATAGCATCGGTTGGTCGAAGCATGTGTTCCACCATCGTTGAGTGACTCCACTAGCTCTCCTCGAAGAGATAAGCTCTAGTGTATTTTCTAGATATATTGCACTGAGGAGACATGTTGGTCTAAGCATGACATGCCTCCTAGTGCTTGCATAGCTACCGCTGATGAAGACGAGCTTTATGCAATGACTCTTCACCAATCAAGATGTATGTGTGTCTGTATGCTTGTATGTGTATGTGCGTCCCATGTGTGTATGTGCGTGCATGCATGCATGTTTGTGGATGTTGTGTATTCCTCATTCTGTGTGGCGTCCTCATGTTGTGTATGCATGTGTGTCTTTACATGTATATATGTGTGCATGCTTGCATGCATCATTTAAAATCATGTAACAATATTTTTTAGTTGCAACAACCAATCACTATACACATCAAACAGTCTAAAAAATTGTTCTGTAAATCAGGTCAAATGATTGTAAATCGTTATCCATATATGGTAAGAGTCGTGTTCTGCTTCAACTTGTAAATTTGTGATAAAGACTAAAGAAAAATGGTATTTAGATTAATTTGTCGTAAAAACGTAGACCATTACTTGTATGGAACGAAGATGGCACATTAAAAAACTATGGTTTGACTTGCAAAATCAAATTAAAAAAAGGGGTTGGGGAGCTTGCGCCAAGGAGCATGTAACTTGACATGCTCCGGTGCCACAAATGTCGTTTTTTTTAAATGAAACCGTTGGATTTAGATCTGTTGGAGTATTTAGTAGTGCGCCTGTTGAGTTATAGATGGGTAAATGGATACCTCCCGGATCCATTTACCCCATCCAGTGTTTAGTCCCACATCGTCCAGTGGAGGGACTTGGAGGCTCTGGAGAGGCTATATAAGGAGCCCCAGACCTCCTGTATCCATTGAGAAAAAGCAATGAAATATCCGCCCCTTTGAGGGCTTCTCCCGTGGTTTCATCCCGCTCCTCACGGAGTAGGGTTCCACGTAAAATCCCGATGTTCTTCTTGTTATTTATCTTTTCCATGTTTTGCTTCCGCTTCCGATTTTCTAACATGGTATCAGAGCGGGTTCGATTCTTGAGGATTTCAGAATTTGTAATTTCTTTTTCTTTCGAGATTCGATTGTATACGTGTTTAAAGATTTTTTTTCAATATTTGAGAGTTGTAATTCATCAAGGAGAATCTCCTGTTTATATTCTAGGGTTTCGATCGAAACCCTAATCATGCATGTTCTTGAAGATCGTCAAAGGAAGTTTGTTGTGCATTTTGCTCGTGAAGTTCAAGTGTTCATCATCAAGATGGGTCCAGGCGCAGATACAGTGGCCCTGCCACACCTTCCAGTTCGATGGCGGCGCATCCTTTGAAGTCGTGCCCTAATCTCAAGCCCCAGCCGCAACCCAGGCGCAGGCGCAGGCGGCGCATCCAACTCGCGCGAGTCTCAAAGCGCGCTCCAGGCGGCGCTCCCTTTCTTCTTCTGCAACCTTGCGCAGCCTTGCGCGCAAGGACCTCCAGGTGGCCCCGTCAACTCTCTCAGCCTCGTCGCGCCCTCAGATCTCAGGCGGCGGCGAGCACAGGCTCCCCCTTCAGGCACACCTGCTTGGGCAAGGGCTGTAGGCGCACCTCCGCGGCTAGCCCTAGCTGTCAAGGGACGATTCCTTCAACCCAGGCGGAGGCGCGCGACATCCCTCACGCGCGAGGCAGCAACATCAGTTCAGAGGTCCCAACGTCGATCGCGCAAAGCCGCACAGGCGGCGGTATCTCCAGTCGCGGTGTGTTCCAGCGGATCAGCGGTCCATCAGGCGGCACGTGGAGTGATCCATCAGGCGCCCCCCCCTTCTGATCTCGTCCCAGGCGGCACGCCTCTCCTCGCCAGCAGCCCTAGGCGGCTCCATCTTCAGATCGGGGTCGGCGCACAAGAAACCCCAGAATGGGGGGCTCGATGGCCCGTGCTTTTAAATTATGATGTTAAATTACGATGTGTTTTGTAATAGGGTTTCACATGGGAAACCCTAAGTGCAAAGAAATGTTGGGCCGAGGGTCTGAGGAAAAAAAATGGGCTGACGGTCATAAAAAAAGGGGGTGCGATGTTTCCAGCCTCATTGTGGGCTGCAGGGATTTTTTTTTAAAAAAAAGAGAAAAGAAAAAAAAGAAAAAAAAAGAGAGAGATAATCTATTTTGTAAAGCCCAAATGGGCTAATGTTTCTTTGGGCCCATCGTTGGGCAAACTTTTTTTTAAAAAAAAGGCGCGTACAAAATACAAAAAGCCGTACGTAAGTAAAAAAAATGTTTTGTGAAAGCCGTAAAAAAAATTGATTGCAACGGCTTAAAAAAATTGGGACGACTATAAAAAAAAGCCGCAAGTTTCATTTATTGTTGTCTTCTCCCCACATTGTCGATGTCCATGTTTTCCAACAAGTATGGGAGAAAGGGGGAGTATATATGTAGAGTCACAGGTCTTGTATTCCAGATTCCAGATTCAGATGCCAGTCTCCAGACCAGCCAGTTGATCAGACTCTACAGTCCGGTTTCAGACTCGACGATCATTGTTTCCGAGTCTCCAGTTTCAGACACGCACGAGTGTGCGGTCATTTTCAGATGAGCATATGTTGCCATCATTGTCAGAGGTCACCATCATTCTTCTAGTTGTCAGGCCAGAGTTTTCATGTGAGCCATAGGGACTCCAGAGTAGAGGACCATTTCCTATGCCATATGTTGGCAAGGGTTTTCATGTGGTATCATAGGTACACCAGAGCAGTGCACCATTCTCTGAGCCAGATGGGAGAGACCCAGTTCTCCGACGAGGAGACTTCAGGCGCAAGTTCAGACTCGATGGTCAGATTCCGAGTCTTCAGTTGACTCAAACTCCAGCACGTTCGTCCTCCTCACCTGCACGGCATGAGAAGCAACTGAAGGATATGGAGAAATCCTCAAGCGCATCACGGAAGCGTGAGCGTCGTATCGGATACGACGAAGAACGACTAGTCGTACTAGTTGTTCGATGCAGCGGAATTTAAAATTTTTATTTGATGAAACCACATGATCCAAGAATTATTCTCGGATCGTTTCATCTATAACCACAACAAGTATAATGCAATACCTCTTGAAGCGTGGTTGATCGAGTCTCTAAGAGAAGAGACCTCCTGTCTCAAGTCCGATCGTCGGAGAGATTGCTTGCGAGCGCGGGGATGAACCGCGGTGTCCTCGCAATCCAAGAAGTTGATCCAAGCACGGTTGCTCCTGATCTCGTCGCACGAGATCGAACGTCTCCTTCGTAGGCGAAGCACTTGAAGTAGACGGAGAACCGCAGAGCGTCGAAGCGGCAGCGCGAAGGCGAAGGCGACGGCGATTCTCTCCACCAAGGTGGACGGCCACCAAGAAGAAGGGGGAGAGAGGGCTGTCGAGTATGGAGAAAGAGAGAGAGAGAAGAGTGTTACAATAGCATGTAAAGAGAGAGCCAAGTATGCCTCTCTATTTATAGGGTTTTGGGATCCATGGATCTCAATCCATGTGTCATATAAAATCAATGGTTGAGATTGATTTATGTCAATCCAATGGTCAAGATTGTTGTTGGTAAAAACCGACAACTTGTGATTTAATTTGATATAAATATATTTGATGAATCAAATAAATATTAATACCAAATTTAAATCAATCAAATAAGGAGAGAGAAGGCAAAGGAGATACTCTCCTAATATGGAAGAGGGGACGACCACCAATTTCCCAAGGGAATTGGGTGCCGCCCCCCTCATTCCTAATGAGGAGTGCAATCTCATGATTCCCATGAGATTGCACATCTCCTTCATTTTCTCTCTACTTATTTTCCAACAACAATTTGTTGGTATTTTAATTCACCAAAATAATTCTCAATTAATTTTGGGAATATTGCAATCATGACATTGGAATATTATGAATCATATTCACAACCCAAAACAAAATGTAATTTACATTTTCAATTAATTAGACAATGTGTATCCAATACACATTAATAATTAATCTACCAATATAAATTATATTTAACTCTCTCTAATACATTATAAATCACATTTATAATATATTATGAATAATTGGATATTACTATCCACATTATTCTTATCCATAATAATTAAATCACATTTAATTATATTGGATAATTTCTCATACATCATGATAATTAAATCACATTTAATTATCAACTTCTCTTTGCTTAGATCTTATGGAATTGTTCTTAAACCATTTAAGAACAATGCTATTTCTCCTCAGATACTTAGAGATAAGGACATGGCGATTGTATTGTTCCACGTATAGTGACTTGGATATTGAGATCACATCTCAAATCCAGATGTCATGGACCTCTCATAGATGCTTGATTAAATCAAGACCGTAAACCTAATCTTCTCATTGCATCTGAATCTCATGCAGATCAATGTCCAGTACATGGACTAAGATTAGGTCACTTCTCTAATGAGAGGAGTCACTAAAATCCAGACCTGTTTCATCACTCCCTCGGAATGGAAGCGTCATGGTTATACAATCGTTTATGATCAAATCACCCTTCAGGTATTCCCAATACCTGCACATCCTGCATACTGGAAGACTCATGATCATCATGAAGATAAAGATCACTTTTACACTGTCATCTTCATAGTCTGATCATTAAGTTTCTCAATCTTGGTCCTTGGGATATGGTACAGATCATATGCTTTCACAAAGCATATATCTTACCTTCAAATTCATATCATGCTTCAAAAGCATGATGACCATGCATGGAATTTGGTCAATCCCAATACCTCATGAGTGAGCTCATGTCTCCCGGTTCACAAGTGAACCTGTATGATCCCTTTGAGAGATCATATTACTCATATGCCCTTACATGCACACCAGCTCGCCGGTGTATAGACCTTGATTAGGTCATCAACCTATTGGTCTGCCAAATGTACATGCTCAGACATATAGTAATATATCTGTCTCTGGTCAGAGGATGTTTGCCTGTGATGTGACAGTATTCATCATAGGTTTTTGGTTATCTCGATCTCGTTAAGTCAACTCATTGACTCAACTAATCTGATACCTCTGAATCAATATTCCTATGCAGAGGACCTGCATCAAGAGGTCGATCAAATATCAGTCTACTGAGATGGGATTGCCATCTCCCACTCAGACTGGAGATCACTACTTGTTAGTCATTGATGATGCTTGATGAGTCCTCTATCTAACTCCTTAGATATTCATCCAAGCATCAGCCTCTATGATTCAACCATTGAATCAACAGCTGTATGATTATCAAGTTGGCCATGGTACATAACCCTTATTGTACAGAGGGACCTTATAGTGCATTCATTCATTCAATATCAGAAAGGGAGTGAAACAAAACCAATAACTTTTATTGATAAATCATTTATTACAATAACATTTATTGTAGGAATGGTTCGCCTCGGGCTCACATTGCTAACAATCTCCCACTAGCCCTCAGAACCATTCAGGAACAAGCCTTAAACCCATACTCATTACATGCTGGTCAAAAACCTTCTGTGTCAGAGGTTTGGTAAGAGGATCAACAACGTTGTCGGCAGAGGCCACCTTGGTGATGATGATGTCACCACGCTTTTGAATCTCCCGAATGATGTGGTATTTCCTTTCTACGTGCTTGCTCTTTTGATGTCATCTGGGTTCCTTCGCCTGGGCTATGGCTCCCATGTTATCACAGAGTAGCGGGATGGGAGTATCAGAGGAAACTACGCCAAGCACCTAGACGAACTTGCGCAACCACACCGCCTCCTTTGCAGCATCCGATGCGGCAATGTATTCGGCTTCTGTTGTTGAATCTGCTGTAGTGTCCTGCTTCTTGCTTCTCCAGCTCACAGCACCACCGTTCAACAGGAATACAAACCCTGATGTCGACTTTCGATCATCAATATCCGATTGGAAGTCAGAATCTGTATATCCCAAGACTTGGAGATCACCATCTCCATAGACCAAGATGTAATCTTGCGTCCGTCTTAGATATTTGAATATGTTCTTTACTGCATTCCAGTCTTGTTCTCCATAGCAGGACTGGTAACGACTTACCACTCCCACTGCATGGCAGATATCTGGCCTAGTACACATCATGACATACATTAAGCTTCCTACGGCTGATGCATAAGGACATCCAGCCATGGCCTTCTTTTCCTCAACAGTTTGAGGAGCCATTCCTTTGGACAGGTGAATACCATGTCTCAAGGGTAGGAATCCTTTCTTGGAACTATCCATACGGAATCGTTCAAGAATCTTCTTAATGTATCCTTGTTGTGACAATCCCAATATCCTCTTCTATCGGTTTCTGAACAGCTTCAGACCCAAGATGTAAGAGGCTTCTCCAAGATCTTTCATCTCAAAGGTATGGGACATCCAAATCTTTACACTGATCATCATCCCTGTATCATTCCCAATGATAAGGATGTCATCTACATAAAGCACGATGAACACAATGGCGCTCCCACTAAGCTTCTTGTACACACAAGGTTCATCAGGATTCTGCACAAAATCATAACTCTTTATGGTTTCGTCAAATCTGATGTTCCAGCTACGAGAAGCTTGCTTGAGCCCATAGATGGATTTCTTCAGCTTGCATACTTTGCCATCCTCAGTCATGAAGCCCTGGGGCTGCTCCATGTAGATATCCTCCTCGAGGTATCCATTGAGGAAAGCCGTCTTGACGTCCATCTGCCAGATGTCGTAGTCAAGATATGCAGCTATAGCTAGCAATGCCCTGATGGATTTAAGCATAGCCACAGGAGAGAATGTCTCATCGTAGTCGATGCCTTCTCTCTGTGTGTAGCCCTTGGCTACGAGTCGTGCCTTGAAAGTCTCTACTTTCCCATCAGGTCCCCTCTTTCTCTTGAAGATCCATTTGCACCCAATGGGTTTTACCCCCTTAGGTGGATCCTCTAGGGTCCATACACCATTCTTATGCATGGAGTCAATTTCTGACTTCATTGGTAGCATCCATCTATCCATGTCATGATCCGCGAGTGCTTCATCAAATGAAGTAGGATCATTGTCAGTTTCACTTGACACATGGAATCCATACCTCTCAGGTGGTGCAACCACCCTCGAACTCTTTCGAAGAGGTATGGGTGTTTCATCTTTATCTACTTCTTCATTTTCTGGTTCAGGAAGCTCAGAGTCCTCAGGGGACTCAATGAGTTCCTCTATTTCACTTTTGTCTTGACCTTTAAGGAAATCATCCTCCAGAAATTTCACATCTCTAGAGACAAAAACCTTTTGGGTCTCAGGGTCATAAAGTTGGTATCCAATACCATCTTTAACATACCCAATGAAGTAGCACTCACGAGAGCGAGATTCTAGCTTACTTGCATCCACATTCTTTGCATGGACCAAGCAACCCCAAACCCTCAAGTGATTAACACTAGGTTTGGTTCCATACCATAGCTCATGAGGAGTCTTAGGTACAGATTTGCTAGGAATCTTATTCAGGATATATATTGCAGTCTCTACTGCATATCCCCAGAAACTAAGTGGTAAATGTGCTTTGCTCATCATTGAACGAACCATATCCATGATGGTTCTGTTGCGTCTTTCAGCAACACCATTAAGTTGGGGAGTTCCAGGAGGAGTGAGATTGGAAATGATTCCATTCTCTTTAAGGTATTCCTTAAATTCATCTGATAGGTACTCGCCACCTTGATCAGATCGAATTCGTTTAATCTTCCTATTGGTTTGGTTCTCAACCAAAACCTTGAACTCTTTGAACTTTTCAAAGGTTTCAGACTTATGACGTAATAGGAAGATAAACCCGTATCGCGAATGGTCATCAATAAACATCAAATAATATCGATATCCATTTCGAGTCGCGGTACTGAAGGGACCGCATACATCAGTATGTATTAGGTCAATAATACCTTCATATCTTGTAACCTTGTTACGGAAAGGCATTCTAGTCATTTTACCTCGAATACAATGTTCACAGGTAGGTAAAGGCTGAACCTGTAGAAAATCCAAAGGTCCATCCTTTATCAATCTATTGATCCTATCAACAGATAAATGACCAAGCCTTTGATGCCAAATCATGTTTGAATGATTTATATTACTCCTGGATCTTTTAGGGTTTTTATTAGTGGTTGTAACATTCATGACATGCTCATTAATGCACAATTCATAGAGTCCTCCAGAAGTCAAAATTCCCTCTGCAATATATTTATCATAATGATTTATGACTAATTTATTACAAAATAGGAATGAATATCCACTTCTAACTAACTTAGATACAGATATTAAATTCCTTCTGACTTCAGGTACATAAAGATATTCTTTAAGTAATAGGACTCTTCCACTAGATAATGATAGTCGACAAGTCCCGACGGCGACTGCTGCAACACTTGCATCAGATCCCATCTGGATGACTATCTCCCCTTCTTCAAGCTTTCTAGTTTCCTGAAACAAATGCAACAAATTGCATACATGAACAGAAGCACAGGAATCAACAACCCAACTTCCTTCTCGTCCGACGAGAAAGCTGGTTTCAATGATAAATGTAGATTTCATACCTGCTGGGGCTTTACCTTTGTCGATCGACTTCAGGTAATCAGGGCAATTACGCCTCCAGTGCCCCGGCTTCTTCCAGTGGTGACAGACGTCGGTTTTCTTCGACGCCATTAAAGTGGATGCATTGGAAGATGAGCCAACACTTTGTCCCTTCTTCTTTCTCTTCTGGGCTGGGCCCTTCCGAGAACCTTGCTTCCGACCGCGTTTCCCTTTGACCTGTGCAACCATTGCAGTGCCAGTGGGACCATCTTTCTTCATTACGTCTTCTGCAGACTTTAATGCAGCAAGAAGCCCAGCATTTGTCAGTTCCAGCTTATTCATGTGGAATGACACCACAAAGTTATTGAAAGATTTGGGCAATGACAACAGAATGAAATCGGATTGCATGTCTGCATCCATCGTCGCCCCCAGAGTCTCCAGCTCTGACAAGTACCCGAACAATTTGAGTACGTGTTCACGGACCGAAGTCCCTTCCTGAATCTTGCAGCGAACCAGTTCTTTCATAACATTGTACCGCTGGGTGCGGTTAATATCACCAAACATATCCTTTAGATTCTGCATGATATCCTGGCAAGTACTCATCTCCACATGTTGTTTCTGAAGAACATTGGAGAGAGAACCCAAGATGTAGCATCTAGCCAAGACATGATCTTCATCATACTTGTCATTATATGCTTTATCTTCCTTAAGATTTAGGGTTTTCAAGTTTGTTTTCAGAGAGCACATAGCTGATGCGCTCTGCCGAAAGCACAAGCTCCAAATTACGGATCCAATCCGAGTAATTTGGTCCGGTCAATTGGTTGACCTCCAGAAGCCTGATCAGTGGGTTCATGGCCTTCATTTTCTGAAATTGAGAATGCACTATATTAGAACATATAATCATATATTCAATTTTATGATATTTGATTAAGGCTTTTTTAAATCAAATTAGTCTTGCTATGTCAACTATGAAAGTTTATTCCCTTATTCACTTTCAAAGTAGGAGATATACTTACCAATATATCTCAAGCAAGAACTGGGATCTCCTCTTTATCTTTGTCATATCCCAATAATATGAGAACCTATGACTCAAATAAAGAGAAGCGGGAACACATTCCGCCTTACAAGTCCAACTTGCATTTCCCAATTCGGTCTTTAATACCCGAGCCCACCACCCCTAAGGTGATGTTGACTCGTCATTAATTGAACCAAGCGTCAACAGGAATACAACTCGCTATGCGCAATCCAATATCGCCCCAATAATATGAGGACCCGATATTGGGGTCACTACGCATACGTCCTTACTCTTTCGAGAAGCGACGAGCCCGATCCAAACGGATCATATGTGGGAGTTGTCACTTCGGACAGGCGTCTCCCACATATAATATTTGGCGACGAAACCCTTCGCCTTAACGGGAGACCATGGATGTCACTTATGTGATCCTCCATCTCTTATTCAAATTTAATTAGTTACTATGAATCACATTCATATAATTAATTCTTCCAAGGGAATTATTAACTCTAATCATATTAGAGTATTTTCAATTGGATATAATTAACTTAATCATATTAAATTAATTATCAATCCAATTCAATCAATCAAACTTATTTTTATGCTTGAATATATATATATATGATATTATTCTCAAAGTACGTATTAATTCGTATTTTAATAATTAGAAAAAAATACATCATAATCCCTCGGACATTATCCCGGCCCTACCCGCTGTCATGGCCAGTACCGACGGGAGTGGGACGGACCGCATACGTTGCAACCCGCTACCCCAGCGATCCCCGACTAGACACCATATCCGCCTAGGGAAAGGATAATGCCAAATTGATTAATTTGTACTTGAGATGATCATCGGTTCTTCAACCGAAATTATACCATATAGTAATCAAAACAATTTTGATTATAAGGAAATTTGCTAGACAAATTCCCAATCCTATTCAAGCATAGAGTTTGATGATTGTGATTCCAATTATGTTTTAGATCAAATCTAATCAACTAATTGGTTGGGGCCAAGTCAATTAAGGAAATATTCATCTTCTAATATTTCACAAATATTTTCCATAATTATTTCTCGAAATTAACAATTAATTTCATTAATTGACAATCACATGGTTCTTGATTAGGAAAGCAATTTCAGCAGTGACCCCTACTTACTAAAATTAGCATATCTCAATCATATTAAATCCAAATTAAGCAAAGTCAATTTCTAAAGTTTGCTAATTTGATTTAGGACAGAACCTAAGTGACGTTTCACGCATTTCGAGGCAAGTCTAAACAGTAATTAACATTTTAATCACGTTCAGATTCACAGTTCCCGCAACAGTGCATACATGTTCATTAAAATGACCATATCTCGAGCATACGAAATCCGATTTACGCAAACTCAGATCCTATGGTTTCCTTATTTAATAGGGAACATAATCCAAGTATAAAATTCGTGTTTAAACAATTTAAACAGTGCCGAATTTATTTACTAAACAGATCTGCGAAATCAAATGCGATGAAAACTTTCGCGACCTTAACGAACTCAAGTCGTCCTCGGTTAACGAATCACTATTCGAAACCGTCGACCTAAGGCTCTGATACCACTTGAAGGATATGGAGAAATCCTCAAGCGCATCACGGAAGCGTGAGCGTCTTATCGGATACGACGAAGAACGACTAGTCGTACTAGTTGTTCGGTGCATCGGAATTTGAAATTTTTATTCGATGAAACCACATGATCCAAGAACGATTCTCGGATCGTTTCATCTATAACCACAACAAGTATAATGCAATACCTCTTGAAGCGTGGTTGATCGAGTCTCTAAGAGAAGAGACCTCCTGTCTCAAGTCAGATCGTCGGAGAGATTGCTTGCGAGCGCGGGGATGAACCGCGGTGTCCTCGCAATCCAAGAAGTTGATCCAAGCACGGTTGCTCCTGATCTCGTCGCACGAGATCGAACGTCTCCTTCGTAGGCGAAGCACTTGAAGTAGACGGAGAACCGCAGAGCGTCGAAGCGGCAGCGCGAAGGCGAAGCGACGACGATTCTCTCCACCAAGGTGGACGGCCACCAAGAAGATGGGGGAGAGAGGGCTGTCGAGTATGGAGAAAGAGAGAGAGAGAAGAGTGCTACAATAGCATGTAAAGAGAGAGCCAAGTATGCCTCTCTATTTATAGGGTTTTGGGATCCATGGATCTCAATCCATGTGTCATATAAAATCAATGGTTGAGATTGATTTATGTCAATCCAATGGTCAATATTGTTGTTGGTAAAAACCAACAACTTGTGATTTAATTTGATAAAAATGTATTTGATGAATCAAATAAATATTAATACCAAATTTAAATCAATCAAATAAGGAGAGAGAAGGCAAAGGAGATACTCTCCTCATATGGAAGAGGGGACGACCACCAATTTCCCAAGGGAATTGGGTGTCGCCCCCCTCATTCCTAATGAGGAGTGCAATCTCATGATTCCCATGAGATTGCACATCTCCTTGATTTTATCTCTACTTATTTTCCAACAACAATTTGTTGGTATTTTAATTCACCAAAATAATTCTCAATTAATTTTGGGAATATTGCAATCTTGACATTGGAATATTGTGAATCATATTCACAACCCAAAACAAAATGTAATTTACATTTTCAATTAATTAGACAATGTGTATCCAATACACATTAATAATTAATCTACCAATATAAATTATATTTAACTCTCTCTAATACATTATAAATCACATTTATAATATATTATGAATAATTGGATATTACTATCCACATTATTCTTATCCATAATAATTAAATCACATTTAATTATATTGGATAATTTCTCATACATCATGATAATTAAATCACATTTAATTATCAACTTCTCTTTGCTTAGATCTTATGGAATTGTTCTTAAACCATTTAAGAACAATGCTATTTCTCCTCAGATACTTGGAGATAAGGACAGGGCGATTGTATTGTTCCACGTATAGTGACTTGGATATTGAGATCACATCTCAAATCCAGATCCCATGGACCTCTCATAGATGCTTGATTAAATCAAGACCGTAAACCTAATCTTCTCATTGCATCTGAATCTCATTCAGATCAATGTCCAGTACATGGACTAAGATTAGGTCACTTCTCTAATGAGAGGAGTCACTAAAATCCATACCTGTTTCATCACTCCCTCGGAATGGAAGCGTCATGGTTATACAATCGTTTATGATCAAATCACCCTTCAGGTATTCCCAATACCTGCACATCCTGCATACTGGAAGACTCATGATCATCATGAAGCTAAAGATCACTTTTACACTGTTATCTTCATAGTCTGATCATTAAGTTTCTCAATCTTGGTCCTTGGGATATGGTACAGATCATATGCTTTCACAAAGCATATATCTTACCTTCAAATTCATATCATGCTTCTAAAGCATGATGACCATGCATGGAATTTGGTCAATCCCAATACCTCATGAGTGAGCTCATGTCTCCCGGTTCACAAGTGAACCTGTATGATCCCTTTGAGAGATCATATTACTCATATGCCCTTACATGCACACCAACTCGCCGGTGTATAGACCTTGATTAGGTCATCAACTTATTGGTCTGCCAAATGTACATGCTCAGACATATAGTAATATATTTGTCTCTGGTCAGAGGATGTTTGCCTGTGATGTGACAGTATTCATCATAGGTCTTTGGTTATCTCGATCTCGTTAAGTCAACTCATTGACTCAACTAATCTGATACCTCTGAATCAATATTCCTATGCAGAGGACCTGCATCAAGAGGTCGATCAGATATCAATCTACTGAGATGGGATTGCCATCTCCCACTTAGACTGGAGATCACTACTTGTTAGTCATTGATGATGCTTGATGAGTCCTCTATCTAACTCCTTAGATATTCATCTAAGCATCAGCCTCTATGATTCAACCATTGAATCAACAGCTGTATGATTATCAAGTTGGCCATGGTACATAACTCTTATTGTACAGAGGGTCCTTATAGTGCATTCATTCATTCAATATCAGAAAGGGAGTGAAACAAAACTAATAACTTTTATTGATAAATCATTTATTACAATAACATTTATTGTAGGAAAAGTTCGCCTCGGGCTCACATTGCTAACAGCAACGTCCTCGACTGCGGCATGTGCGCGTTGGGTTGATATTGTCCGTAGTGTCCTGTAGCGTTAAGTTGAGTTTCTTTCTGTTTGTTTGTCCAAGCTGAGCATTGCATGCTCCAGCTTGAGGGGGAGTGTTGGAGTATTTAGTAGTGCGCCTGTTGAGTTATAGATGGGTAAATGGATACCTCCCGGATCCATTTACCCGATCCAGTGTTTAGTCCCACATCGTCCAGTGGTGGGACTTGGAGGCTCTGGAGAGGCTATATAAGGAGCCCCAGACCTCCTGTTTTCATTGAGAAAAAGCAATGAAATATCCGCCCCTTTGAGGGCTTCTCCCGTGGTCTCATCCCGCTCCTCACGGAGTAGGGTTCCACGTAAAATCCCGATGTTCTTCTTGTTATTTATCTTTTCCATGTTTTGCTTCCGCTTCTGATTTTCTAACAAGATCACCATATATCATCATGATGACATTCAAAATTGAACTTAATTCGAGACTTCTAACTCATTCATCAAGACTGTCAAATTTCAACGGTCTCAGAATTGTTGAAACTGAGCTTTTCCAGATGGACATGTTAGAAATATCTGTTTCACATGAAATTTGAAACACATATTCCATTTATCATTTTAAGTAAATCCCTCAAGATTTCATTTATAAAAAAATAGATGTTTGTGGCAATGGTGCATGTCAACTTACATGCACCTTGGTGCAAGCTCCCCATCCCCATAAAAAATCAAATATTTTACATTCTATTTGAAGAATATCACATAAAAACTTGTAAAATTTCATTTCAACTTGGTAAAAAGAACCCTCTGAACTTGTAAAATGCAACTGCGGAATTGTAAATCTGGTTATGGCAGCACAATGGAGGTGTGGCCACTTGATGCAGTGACAGGAGATGCTACTGAGAAGAATTCCCTGTTGGGATCTCCGAGGAAAGTCCTGACGGCTTGGGCAAGCTGTTGCGCACCCTTGGAGTTGAGGCAGTGGTGGAAGATGCGGTAGGTGGAGGCAACATGTTGGAAGGCATTGAAGAGGTGAATCTCGTAGAGGAGCAACTGTTGACTTCAAACAAAGTGGGGGCGTCAGGGGGCATGGCAGAGGAAGAGAACCACTTCTCTCTTCCTGGAGACTGGTGGTCAGCTGTCAATTGCCATCATTTTCTTCGAAGAAGAAAATTATACAAATATGGAATTAATAGATTATTCTCAGCAAAGAAACCAAAGGGAATACATCTATCTCACAGTTTTCTGCATTTACCTTGTAAACAAATGGAGAAACATGAGCAATTGATGTTTAATGATATCAGTGATTAAATTGAAGGTGGTTCTACTAGTAGCCACTAGATCAAATATTAAACAGGTGAGAACGGGTGCTTATCAAGATTCTTATACACTCGGAGCTCTTTGAAAAATATTACCCTCTCCGTTGACACACGAGTTAATAAATATATTAGTGAACACGTTTATCACCGTGTGATTGCATTTTTGCCTTGATATATGGTTGCTGTTTGTTTTATTTAAGTTGATTGTCAAATATAAATTTTGTCTGATGTAATGTTGTACAGGTTATTTAGCATGCGCTAGGTGTTCTTCTACGGGGGTATGTATACAGGCCGATCCACTTTCAGTTTCCGGTGATTCTTCCCTTCCTCTACAACCACCCAAAACTCAAAGGTGTCCAAATTGCTCTGGAGCTGGAAAGGTACAAGTTCATCGAAAATATTTCTGAGGCATTTAAAATTGGGTATAGAGGTTGGCACTGTAAAAGCCATCCTGTTTTACTTTGCTATTCTTTTTTCTATGCCTCATATGAGAATTAGATTGATTGTTTGTCTTTTATTAGCTTTCGTTTTGGTCTTTGGGCTTGTTAGCGAACAGATTGGTGTACATGCAATTTATGCAAAATTGGCCCAATTATATTGTCTCATATTTCTCCAGCCATACGGGGCATATTTAGGCTCCATCTGGAGTTCCATAAAGTAACGTGATTGCATGAGATACTTTTCCGCGCAACTGAATCCTAGTGTTTTGTCAATCATCATGGATGCTATATTCTAGTTTTATTTTAGTTAAACTATTTTCCTACTTTCTTAATTTGATTTTGCGTAAATTTTTGGAACAATCAGCGTGCCTTGATAATAACAGTTTTTGGAAAGTTGTGGATGGAAACTAAATCGAAAAATATTTGTTTAAGAATTGGTTTGGTAATTGGTTCATTTTTCTGAAAAATGGAAGTCCCGGTTCATTACCTGTTCATTCTTTTTAATAATCAGATTAAATTGAACCAATTTTTAATTTAATACACACATTATAATATGTTTGTGCACGCACGGGTGTGTTAGTGGTAACACAAACACAATCTCTCTCAACATAGAGCAGTACGCGTAGGCATGTCAAAGTGAAGAAAAATAACTGAATTTGGAATAATTGAAATTTCTGCTTCCAAGTAAGGCTGCATGAAAATCAGACTAAAGCCATTCACGCCCTATTTATTGAATTTATTTAAATATTCATTTTGTTGCCATGAGATTGCACGGAAAAGAATTATTTAGAATAAATTTACAACACGATAATCTGATCTAGGCTGTATTTCATTAATTTCCTTTGACCTGTGGCGTTCACTTTTAGTTAATTCTGCACGGTAGAGACAGCTTCTAAAACTTTAGGAGTTGTAGTGGATACTTTATACATAATTTGATGTTATCCCTGATCTTTTACATACTTTTATTTATAAATACTATCTGCAGGTTATGTGCCCAACATGCCTTTGCACAGGCATGGTGATGGCAAGTGAGCACGATCCTCGAATGGATCCATTTGACTTGAAATTATAAGACGTATTCTGCCTGAAAGGTCCTAATCTGTCGCGGGAAGAATGCATATCAAATTTGGAGGACCGGTCAATCTTAATGAAGGCCTTTATTCTCTACTGTCGTTCGACAGATGTTCTGGCTTCTCATTGTATTCTATTATACTACTCTTTAGAAAACGATCCCCTACTGTAAGTGCAGTTTATGCTATCGAAATGTGTAAGATTATGCCTTTTATATTATTGTGCAGTTGGTGCGTAAATGTGCAAAATAATAATCTAGTATTCCTGTGTAATTGCAGTAACATTAAGGTTTGTTCTGTTGCGCAAAGCTGCATCATCCTCAGAAAAGAGAATTTTCTGTCTAGATGTCGATTAAAAAAATAATGTCAAGTTAATTACGATTGGAGTGCATCAATTGGATTCATGCGGATGCTGAAATGCAGTGTGAGTTTTTGTTTCTGAATGGGAGTGGACATCACCTAGTAGTTTGCTCTAGGATATATGTAAATCCAAGTGTAGCTGAATGTGATTTGGCAGCAAGCAAGGCCAATAAGGAGTCATCGTCTTAGCAGAACTAGGATTGAATGATTTAGAGTGCAATTATGATTGTTATAAAGCTAGGATATTAATTGAAACTATTAAAGAAACAAATATCTGATAGAAAGACAAATGAGTTTTGATGTTCTTTTGCACGTTTAAGCGATCACTTTAACCATAAGAGTTTTTAGATTTTTTTACGATATTAAAAAAATGTTTTTAACATCCCCATGTGGACTTTGTCTGATGCACGTTTTCCATGAACTATTTGCCCACCTATTGCAGAGTTTGACATTCCCTTGTCTTGTGCATCTTTGGTGTCTTCAGAAAAAAAAATTACGCACTCAATTAGTTTAGGATGTTGGAGATATGAATGACAATCTTATATAACTTGATTTTAATTCTTTATGTGAAAAATGTAGGTATTTATACTTGGTCACTTTAGGATTGATTCTATGTTGGTTATGTGGTTCCCATTAGGGACGCAGACACCTGTTTGGTATACAAGTACCTGCTATGAATTACCCATCTAATAAATGACATTTTAGATAGTGATTTTATAAATAGGTATGACTTTGGAATATCTCTACCCGCATTGGGCGGGGATAAGGGAATGAAGGGAGTTGTACTTATTTTTCTTCATAGTAATTTTTTTCTCCAGTGGTTATGAAAGGTGATCGGTCACTATTTAAGATATTTTTTTTCTTGATTCATGTGCTTTCATGGTATTTGATTGCATTTTCATTGCACTTGCGATTGATTTTCAAGCAAAGTTTGATGTCAGTGTGAGGATGCTACACAAAGGTACACATTCCAAAGAAGTTGTGAAGACAGATCTAGCAACGATGGTTGCTGGGAAATGATCAATGAGAGCCATGTGAAGATTATACTAGTGGCCGCTCACAGTGAGTTCATGCAAGAATGCATGTGCAATTTCCAATCGATAAAGAGATCAGTTGTACACTGTACACGAGCTTGATTTCGATGACTATAATTGATGAAGTCCTAAGGGTTATCGGCAAAAGTGGTTGGTGACTCAGAGGTTGTGTATTTTTCTTCTTTTTATCTTTCTATATTTTTTTGTGTTTTCTGTTTGTGTATTATTATGGTTTTCGATTTTAGTTTATCTTATGTGTTTTTGATTTTGAAAAGAAGGGGAATTTTAAATGATGGCACTATATAGTATGTTAGATATGGCTATACACGTAATACCATATAGTAGTCCGATGTGAAATGAGTGAGTGAGATGTGCAGTGAAGTGAGTGTGTATCACAATGTTATATAAGTCTGAAGAATGAAGTGTAGCAAAGTGAAGCACACAAACTTAACAAATAACCCAAAACATGTTAATATTAGAAAACTCACATTAAATCGAGTGTAGCTCCAAATGATGAGAAATCAATCCCAGAAGTTTGGTAAAGTTATGAAGCCAACATCAAAGAGATCTCACAAATTAAAGTGTACTAGACCTATCAAAAACTGACATCTGTCCAGAGGTGCATCTTCAAAGAAATCTTCAATTCCTGATGCAATTAGGTCCTCGGAGGAGGATTGGAATGTAAATATCAAAAACTTAAGTATACATAGCAATAGCGAAAAACCAGACTATATCCGCACAAAAATCCCAGAAGTATCGTGCGTTCTCTTCTCAGTTGTAGGATATGATAGCAGGATTGTAACTGTCAAGGGCCTTGACCTAACTTTGCCAACTACACGTGATCAGACCACATGACTCGCTAAGCGGTTCGGGTCTATATTGCAGTTCAGGAGAAAACCAAGGGTCTCAGTGCAAATCTCCAGCCAATATCATGTTGGTGAAGGATTAGTCTGATCAGATCCGAGCCGATGGATCTAAGTTACGTGTCTCAGATCTGTGAGAACTGAGATCATACGAGACATCCTTTGAGTTATTCCGACCTCGGATGGTGGCGATGAGCCTCCAATGGCTCCCGCAAAAACACGGAAGTAGCCTATTCTAAGTGAGCATCTAAAATATATCTGAAAAAAACGTCTTCCTTATTCCGAGACAGATCAAAATTATGTTTAATACATAACATGTTGTACTTACGGTTTTTGTGCAAATCTCCAGCCAATATCATTCAATAGTTGGTGAAGGATTGGTCTGATCAGATCCTAGCCGATGGATCTAACTCTGATCATATCGGATTCACAAGGCATAGCCCGAGCACATTCCTAAAGAGTGCAGTTATTTCACTTAACTATTCCATTCTTGGAACAAAGAATACGTGTTTAATCCCTACCTTTGTAGAGTGCTCATAAAAATTTTGATTCTCGAATTAATCACCATTATCACTTCCTAACTAAGTGATTATGATTCCTTGTTCAATCTGAGAAATCTAAGTTTTTTATTACAAGGAACAAAACCCAAGTAAAATGTAAGTACTGTCTACTATGACAAAACCTTAACGACTTCCACTTAAACATTTGGATTTTGTAGGCCCAAAGAGGTCTTGGTGTAAGAGCTCTAAAAGTCTAGATATGTTGATGAATTTCTTACTCTTAAAGGAGGTTTTGTATAGTTTTCCTAGTTCACATGTTGAACACATATTTTCCTTCTTATAAGATAGGTTGGGAAGTTATTTAACTAAGTTGAGTTTGATAAGCCGATTGATTAGTTTCATGTGAATGTGACATAATCTTTTATGCTAAAGTAAAGTATCTTCTTGTGAGGCCATAAGGTATCCCAAATTTGAGTGTGTAAATATTTTTATGCATATTGCATTTAAGACAAACTTCTAGTGTGCCGTCTTTTACAACTTCAAAATAGTTCTTTGGAAAAGTAACATTAAAACTTGTGTTACAAATCTGAGATACACTTAGCAAGTTATGTTTTAGATGTTTAACAAGAGTAACCTTTTCAAAAGAAGTGAGGAAGTTATCAATCATATCCTCACCAATAATCGTACCTCTATAGTTGTTGCCAAAGGTATTTGTCCCACCCTCCTTAGGGTCTATATTGAGAAAGAGGTTGTTGTCTCATGTCGTGGTTGGAACATCCAGTGTCCATATCTACTTTGCATGTATGTTTTGCTAATCTTTCTTGATATCCGGTGAAAGAGTGCTTGGTCATATTACAGTGACAATGATGTCTTTTATTGTAGCGCATTTTTTCCTTCTTCTTATGTTCTGTAAAATAGTTGATGGAACATTTTACTGCCCATTTATTTTGGATCCTTGGAGGGTTAGCATGGTTTATTGGATTTCTCAAAGGCTCTTTAACCTTATTGGTTTTGTCTTAACTAACTATACTTTTAGCATGAGTTGAACTACTAGAATATAACCAATTCCAAACTTAGTTCTAGATTAGTAAGAAGTACCAAGCAACTTACTTAAGTTTTTTTTCATTTAATGAACCTAGCAAAATCATTTACAAGAGTTTTAGTTATATTTTTCTATTCAAAAATAATATCTTCTAACTTGTCTATGTTATTCTTAAGAAGACTAATTTCTTTTTCATGGTTTTTCTCAGAAGATAAAAGATAATTGTTTAGTTCATGGATATTCTTTGGAAGCAATTATACCTTGGAGTTATGCTATACTTGATGATAAATGTAGTGGCTTTTAACAACTTATATTTCTTTTGCAGTTTAGCTAGTAAATCATGTAATTCAGTTATATCATCTTTTAATTCATCTGCAATGGGTTCATTGAAATTTACCTTGTTGACTATAGCTGAGTCACCTTCATGGGAGTTTGCGGAGTCAGAAGGATCTCATTTGGCTTGAAGGCCTTTCTTCTTGGATGGCTTATAGTGATGTCGGAAATTATCCTTTCTTCTTCTCATTATTACCTTCCTTCTTTGTGCATGACTCGTGATACTTGTTGTGACTTCTCATGATTAAGGGACAATCTTTCTTGAAGTGACCCTTCTCTTGCAGTTATAACAAAACATTTTTGTGTGCCTCTTTCGGGTATCTCTCTTCACGACATTCTTGATGCTTTTGGTTACCATTGCAATATCGTCTTCGAAGCTGTCATAGGATGAGATGGCCTCTTTTTCTACTTCAAATTATGTATAATATCATGACTGGCAACATTACATATATGCCTATAGAACCTATAAAAACAAGATGCTCGTGACTAGTGCATGTGGGATAAACCAAATCCTCGTTGGATTTGATTTTTCCATTATAGGGAGCCCATACTTGATCTTTACTATCATTAGTAAATATTTCATCAGTATGAAAAGTTTTTATCATATACTCTTCTTTCTTTTGATCTCTATCTATGTTTCTTTTTCATGTTGCTTCTCAACCTCATGGGAAAGAAGCTTGATGATCAGATCATCCATAGAGGGAGTGTTGGAGTTGTTGGCTTCCTTGATGAATGTTGAGGTGGTCCTTCAGTCGGTTGTGAGTGACCTGAGGATTTTCTTGACTTATGTGGATTCCTTTATCTTCACACAGAGATTGAAGAGTTCATTGATAATACTTGAGAACTAGGTGTACATATCTTTGACAGATTATCTTCCATCTTGAATAACTCGTACATTTATTGTAGGAGGTTGATCCGAGTCTCTTTGACCTTACTAGTGCCCTTGTAAATGATCTTTAGCTCATTCTCCATTGGAATCATACATGGTAAAGAATCAAAGATGATTCACTGAGATGATCGATCAGTGCAAACAAGATGATTGGTATGTCTAAGATTGATCAAGCACTCAACTTTTATTGATCGATTAAAGTGGCCTTTTGGAGCCATTGAGATGAATTCAAAAGGTGATTGATGAGGGCTTTCAAAGGTCGATCGGTAGGTAACCAATCATGTACAATTTATTGGTCATAAATCCTATAAAAAACATTTAAATTATGATCAATCATGTCAAAGATGGTCGATAAATGTTAGCCGATCAGGCTGTTGAAGTTGACCAATCAATGTTAAAGTTGAGATGGTCTGATCAGTTCATGATTCGCCAAGTACTCTAAGTTGATCCATTGAGCTTACAACTTGATAGAACTAATGCAATATCATCAAGATACAACAATAGTAAACATCCTGAAACACGCTCATTATCTTTTGATATCTTTTAGAAATATGTGAGCGACTTGTGATGTGTGTATTGACATTAAAATTAAAAAATAAGAGAGAATAAGCACAAGTTCTACACACTTGAGAAATAAAGAACTAACAATCTTCAATGACCACACTGTAGTATGAGAGCTACAATGAACAATAGAAGGGTGCTTGGTCATTTTCTAAAGGAATCGCTAAAATAAAGTTCACATATATAAGGTCATACTGATCCAAGGCTAGTACAGAGGTGAACTTGACTTCCTCTATAATATGGTACATTCGTATTATCGATCAACCACATTCTAATTATTTCAATGTCTTTTTAGTGAATAGCGGGGAAAGTGTTGTTTGGGGGGGGGGGGGTGCTTTATATATGCATATACCTTGTTTGGATCATTAAGTAAATACCAAATAACCATGACCAATTACACTCAAGCAGTTATAACCGAAGTTATATAACTTAACTTTCTAACTTGAGCTATATAACTCGCATTCATGCATTCTTAGGGTCGTTGAAAAGGTATCAACATAACTCCTCTAACGATGCGATATTTGTTAGGTTTTAATCTCTAATTTGAATTTCCAATAAAGGGCTCCCTAGCTGGGCATAGGTGAACTGAACAAGCAGAGTCCATTGGCCACTCTAAATCTCCAATTTTTCTCTATTAGGTGCACCAACATGTCTCCCTCACAATTTATGGCAATCTTGTTGGTATGAATCCATATTATAGTCCTTATTCCCTCACTCTCTCTTTCTTCATCCTTTTCGTATGTATTTATAATAAGTTTTCTTCATCCTCCTTGTCACGATAGAAGATTTGAATGGGACCTCACAACTTAGATTGACTTTTAATCCTCATTTCTCCTTATCTAAATAATATTCTCTCTACCATCAAAATATTACATTTACCATCTAATGCCACAATAGTTTGTATTGGAATATTCCGTTTTTTGTCGGGAAGAGGGTAGAGAGTGTAGATGGAAAATAATTTCAACCCTCATATAAGATGATACATGCAAATATTTTTCATGATTCGAGAAGTGTGATAAGGGAGAAACGGAGAGTAGGCAAAAAGAAGCTGCAAGGTTTGCATGTATGGATTATGTAGACATACCCAACTGACTCCTAGCTATTGAAGTGAAATCTAGGGATATATATATATATATATATATATATAACCGACTACATATTTTTGAGCATTATCAAGAAACACGCTCAAAACCCGACTCTCTGCTATCTATCGACCTCCAATGAGACACATTCTCAAGTGATAAAGTAATTGTTTCATCCATTATGATGGGCTCCCTATCATAAAGTACCATCATCATAATGTGATTATAGAAGATGGAAGAGAACTCAAGATAAGTGCTTTGTCTTCATCTAAGAGACTCATACTCATATTTCTCATTCATCGCCTCAAGTATAATCACATATGTCAGAATCATGTTCAACTCATCCAAGTACACCTCTAGTTTTGACCCTTTAAGCATCCTTATACCATATAAATTCTTTTTTTTCATCAATATACTTATCAAATATTTGAACTTGTATATTCCATGAAACTTTTTCAAGGCCTTCGTAAAATCATTCACATTGATGACTTCATGACGAGTGGTGTCTATCATAAATAATTATATTGTCTTTTTTCAAGAAATCTCTCATCTACTTCCCCTCTTCATTGATATTGCATCATATCTATCTTATTTTCTATTACTTGGAGATATTTCATAAGCCCCTCTCACTTTGATTATAGTCTTCATTTATTGATGCTATAAGGTAAAGTTATTCTTCCCATTGAAAGGGATCGCTAATAATGATGCATCCTTTAAATTGGACTTTGTTTGGGATCATCCCAAATGAGTATGTAATTGGAGATGTATCCACAAGCAGACGAGATCACACTTTAATGTATCTACAATGTCAGCTTTTTATATCCCTCAATGAGCTGAAATCCATAGATGAGACATGCAATGATGGATATTGGTTAATGGTGATGCAAGAAGAGCTTGTCCAATTTGAAAAGATCTAGGTGTTGGATCTTTGTACCAAAATCGCATGACCATTTAGTTATTGGAACCACGTGGGTTCAAGAATAAGTTGGATGAATCATGAAATATTTTCAGCAATAAGAAGAGAATTATCACACAAGGATATACACATCAAGAAGGCATTGATTTTGAGGAGACCTATGCACCAATTACTAGGATTGAATCAATCAGGGTACTATTAGCATTGGCATGTTTAAGGGAATCACACACTATCAGATGGATGTGAAAAGTGCATTTCTTAATAGATTCATCAAAGAAGAAGTCTACATCAATCAACCCCGCAGACTTGAAGGATTGACTGATGAATAGCTAACCGGGTATTCTAATATAGCTTCGTTGTAATACAACCAATTAACAACATATCAGAACCAAGCTGGAAATCTCCATGAAGAGGGCGTGGCTTGAATTTATTCTTGGACAACTTCAGGGTTAAATACAAGGAAATGATATACTAGTCTATTTAAGTCCGGTCTAAATACCTAGTTTAAGTGAATGTTATCTTGGTCAATTATGCAAACAAAATAGATGCATACCTTCTTCTTTTTTAGATCTTTTTTAATAATGCAAGTCATATTAATAAGGAATGCTACATAATGAACAATAAGGCCAATACAAAGGTATACACACAAAACAAGCACATAGTCACAATTACAATTATATCTATAACTTATGAATTAATCGTTATACCTGAACATTTTAATGAAAGAAGATTGTGTTTGGCTTTTTAGCTCAAAACATAGTTCATTTTCAAGTAAAAGTAACCTAATTTTTTAGTGGATAATAAGAAATTAGTCAAAAAATGATGATAACAATTAGAAACATAATCATTTATTTAAATCCCAAAATATATGAAGCAATTTAGGGATCCAATCATACAATTGATTCAAGCTAAAAGAAATTAATGGTGTGTTATTCAATTAGATCATAAGCAACATAAATTTCTAATTTGTATTAGCAATTCTATGATCAAATCGGGAACTTAACATGCCATTAGAAAGAAAATATCAAGAGTTTTAAATCAAGACCAATTTCACTAAATTTGGATCTATATTGCTCAAGATATTAAGGGTTTAATACATGGGTATAAATGCAACAAAACTTAATTAAAAATATATAAAAACATCACATTTAAGTCCAAAACAGGTCCAAACAGTAAATACAATAAGCCAGCAGGGTTTTTGTGTAAATATAAATGCTTGTGGGGCTTATCTGCAATACTAAGGACTTGGAGGGGTGCGCCTACAACAGTCCCAAATGCAACATTTGAGGCATGTGATGCAAGACTTAAGTATAAATAAGGTAATCGATAGGGGCATCTCTACAAAACTTCTACGCGAATCGCGCATGGGGCACATGAGGTCTAGACTCAGGCGGATGTGGAGGCAAGTTCCCACACAGCTCGCTTTGATGCTTTGCCTCTATCAAGGAGGTAAGAGTGGAAGTGTTGGACGGGTAAAGCAGGGTTGTAGGATCAACCATATCTTACGGTATTTGTAGGTCGACGTTGAAGCTGCTCCGCCGTGAGTTGTGGCGCACGAGAAGACCTCTAGCGAAGCACACATTCCTCCTATGTATTCCTCCGACTCTGCTGAGTGTTGAGGAAGGTAGTTGGTAGTTTAGAAAATAGGTAGTGGCTCGAAGATGGTCTGCATGCGTCTAGAATGGTCAGACGATGCACCTTCATCAAAGGTGGAGGAGCAGAACGATACTCCTCCAACATTCTGGCTAATGAAGTGATTCTTGGTACATGTAGGAGTTAGTGCAATAGCCGAGGCATACAAGATGTATTTGGGGCAAAATGTGGTGGTCGAGAGGGATGCCGAAGGGTGAAGAACCTGGAGCCCTAGGTGGGTTCTCTTCTTGTATAATGAAGAGAAAGGATCAACGTGGATTAGGATCTGGAGGAAAAAGGAGATCGAATCGAATGGTGCACGAGAACGAGGGTGATTAGGTGATAGTGTTTTGAGTGTTTAGACAGGTGAAATGATGTGTGTACTGGTGTGGGAAAATACGAGAAAAGAAGGAGATGTTAAGAAAGAACTCACGTGAAAGATGAAGAAGAACAAGGAGATGGATCGAGGCCTGTGTTGGAGCTCAAGGAGGGCTTCTGGTCGTCGCATAAACACTTCAGCAAGGAATGGGAGCTCCAATAGCAACCTGATGTTGCGACTTGGCTGGAGAGCCCAGGATCTTGCCGGATTCGTATCCCTGTCGTCACTTAATCTCTCAAGCTAACTTTATCTCATATAGGGGGAGAAAGTTCGATGAAGAATCTCGGAAAGGGCAGATGAGGGGGGAAGTTGGTTGGAGCGATGTTTTTGTTCAAATTCCAAGTGGTTGACAGTGGTTGTTTCAATCTCCTGGAAGTTGGTGTTGGGATATGGGTTGCGGTATGTAGAAGGCAGATGTGAATGGCGAAGGAAATGCGATCAAGATAACACTGGTATCTTGATCGAAAGCCACATGTAGTAGCCATGAGAAATGGGTGGAGCACCAGCCAACAGACGTGACCTTTGTATACTTAACCTTCGGAGGTTGAAGATGGTCGGGTTATCTTATCGTGTGATCATACAACGGAGGATTAGACACGATAGGAGTGTTGCGGGCCGCTTGATCAAATGATCAAGCCGCTGATAATAAGGTAGCCTTAAAGAAATCCAACCCATCTGATCAAATAATTATATGACCTCAAAGAGAGGCGGATGCTAAAGAATGACCACCAAGTGACTAACTCTGATTGGTCCACGTGGCCCAATCAAAAATAGGGAAAATACATAAAATATTATAAATTAGATAAAAAATAGTTAGAAGCTTCAAAATAATAAATGTTCAATATGAAAGTTTTGTATATTTTCAACATCTACAACTTGTATGTAGATCTCAAAGTTAAAATACATCATATATACACAACTAATATTTTTTAAGTATTTTTAATGAATAAAAAATACTTTTTTATTTCTTTTATTTTATTTTGGTATTTTTGGATAACAAATATGTACAATATTGTGTGCATTATTAAACTAATTTTTATGGGATTTTTAATAATGAAAACATAGAAAATTAGGGAACCATAAATACATATATTCTGTATTTATGTATTTATTTACATATAATAATTAACCATAATTATTTACAAGGTATTAGGAGTTAATTTCTATTAACTAATTGTTAAGTTAATTGATTAGTTTAAGATAGAGAGATAATAAATGAAAATAATGATAATGAATCTGGAATTCATCACCCCATGTGCTTTAACTTTGCTTGTCCTCGAGCAAATAAAGGATAAATAAGTTAGTCGAATCCCTGACTGTGCATGTGAGATACAAGAATTGACATTCAGGACATGAGTTTCTTGTGACTCTCAAACTCTAAGTTCAACCAAGTCTTACTCAAAAGGAACTCAACTTCCATAATTATCAAACTCTCTCTGTAAACATATATATAAGGAGTATGACTTTTAGTGTGGATTACATATACAAGTGTAGAATCAAAGTTTCGCTCAAGGTTCCAGTCTAAAAGATCTTTCTTACGACCTAACCCTTAACTCTAGGGAATAAATAGAGTCTCACTTTCTTCCATCATCTCTTTAGTTCTCAGACTGAAAAATGTCAGATGGAATGGCCAAGTATGGAGGATTTAGATTTGTATCATTTCTTTTATCCTCTCATAGGAGTAAGGATATCTCAAGTGTCTTATTAACATGTACTTATTTTTGTTGTTAATCAGTATGCTCGTCAAGAAGTCTGAGTTGTCTGCACTCACTAGAGTGTGTCTCTTTTGAGTATCTATTATACCTTTGACACCAAGACTTGTATTACTAACGACGTAAAGTCCTCTTATCATGCTCGCCCTTCTCATATGGCCGAATTGATTTGGTCTAAGTGGACACTTTGAAAGGTTAGGAGCACTCACAGTTGACATAAGCTCTTTGAATTTTTCTTGGAATGTATGAACTTTCCTTTTCAATAATTTTTTCCTTTTCTTTTTGGCATGCTCCATTGCTTTTACCAAGTTGGTGCATGTTGATAAGCATTTTTATGGTTTTACGCATACTATAACTTAATTTATAATCAAGATAGTACAAGAACATTATTCTCATACAAGCTAAAGTGCTGACATTCAGGTTTCCTGAAGCAATCCTTAATCTTATCCCATCCTTGAGTATATTTAAATTAGGCCCAAGCTCAAACCTCTCATCTTAGTTCCTCAAGAGAAACATCAACTCATCACAATGACGATGTAATCGTACAATTGCAGTGTTGGTCATATTCTTTTGAGAATAGAGATTCTACATGCAATATAGCATGTTTATCTTTCAAACTATGGAGTTCAAATCATTAAGTCATAAGACCCCCTAATGAAGAAGAATGGTTAAACTCTTATTTAAGTTTCACTCTAACCCAAATATCATGAAATAAGCAAGTCTTGTGTGATATGAAAGTGTCAGAGATAAAACCACTTATTTTTAGTAATTTTTTTAATTATTTTTTGTTTTTTCAAATGATTTGTAAGTATATACAAAATAATGTGTCAAAAATATGTGTATGTGTAAACAATATATAAAATCTTTTTATAAAACCACGTCACATTTATATAAATATTTTCAAAAATATTTTACAAATCATTTTTTTAAAATCAATTTCAAATCCCCATACCCTTATCCCATAATACAATATGTAAATATTTTAATGTACGGGATATGAAATATATATATATATATATATGAAAAATATGTGTACATCCATATACTTAGCTTGCATTATGTCCTCACGCCACAAAATGAAATGAAGAACATAGCTCGTACTAAGTATAAAGAAGAAAGCCAGTATGTGCACTGAAACTGATACAACCCCCTATACTCAGGATTTTAATAACTCCGGTGTAGGAAGAAAGTACACATGAACATGGTATCAAAGAATATAGGAACAAGAATAATATACCAACATAATCTCAAACCCCTATACTTAGGGTGAAAATAGCATAAGTACAAAAAAGAAATGGAAATAAGAAGGGACCGGGAGAGTGACTGAAGAAATAAAGAGGATGCACAGAACATAGGTTCAGTCCCCACTGCACTTAGGCTTTAATTAGCTTAAGTAAAGAGTAAGTATCTAAAGAATAAGGAAATGAAAGAAACCGAAAGAATGGAGTCAATCAAGTGCAGAAGTTGAAGTTAGAAGAACAAATCAAGTGATGAATCTTCAATGTTGTTAAATCTACTCTGATCTGAATCTTTCTTTTACGTCTTTGTATAGAGTGGTATGAAATATCATCATGGTAATCTCTTTGCATGAAGTCAATCTTCCCAACTTGGACTAGCCATTCATTTAATTCAAGAATTGTTTCAACAACTAATCCATTGACTAAGAAAGAATGTGCACCATATGTGGGATAATATGTCTTTATACTTACATTATTGTGCACTTCCTTCACTATATAGGGACCATCCATTTTGACTTAAGCTTCCCATGAAAGATTTTTAACTTCACATTGAACAACAATATCTTTTGTCCCGGGATAAAGTTCTTGCACCAAATGTGTTGATCATACCACTTCTTAACTTTGTCTTTATAGATAAAACTATTTTCATACACTCTATTTTCAGATATCTATGAGTTCATTCGAATTCAAGTCTCTACAAAGCTTCCCAAGGTGACAAGTCCAATTTATCTTTTTGATTTCCCGTTCAGATTTATGCACTAATTCAGTGGGCAAATGGTATGGTTTGCCCTATATCATTATGAAAGGTGAAGTTCCAAGCGAGATCTTGTAAGTAGTCTTGTAAGCCCAAAGAACTTGATCCAACAAATATGACCAATTCTTCCTATCAGGACAGACTAGCTTTTGTAATATACTCTTAACTTCTCTATTTGAAACACGAGCCTTGCCGTTAGACAGTGGGTGGTAATGACTAGTAACTCTATGCTTGATTCTATAGTCCTTAGCCAAGCTTTTCATCTCCCAATTCACGAAGTGGCTACCCCCATCTGAGATATGTACCTTTAGAACTCTGAAACTAACAATAGTGTGATCTTTCACAAATTTGCATATAGTCTTGTTGTCTGCAGATCAAGTTGAGATAGCCTCCATACACCTCGATAAATAGTCAACCGTCAATAAAATGTGCTCGTATCCATTGATGTTGGGAAAGGGACCCATAAAATCAATGCCCTGTGATTCAAAAACATCACAAAATATCATATGTTGCATGTGCATCCCATCTCTAGATCCAATTATCTCTCCTATTCTTTGACAGATTGGGCATGATCTTACAAAATAAAGTGCATCATGAAATAACGTCACCCAATAGAATATACATTGGAGCACTTTATGCATGATACGCTTTCCCGAGAGGTGCCATCCCGCTTTCAAAGTATCACATTGAGTAAGGACATTATGGTATTCCTCATAAGGAATACACCTTCTCCGGACACAATCTGATCTTTCAAAGAAAAGGAATGAATTCTCCCAATGGTACTTCCTAGAATCTGACTTCAGTCGGTCAATATTGCTCCTAGTCCAACCTGGGTACTTGCTTGGAAACATTGTAGTTCACCATGTTGGCATACCAAGGGAGTAAGTCAATAATACAAATTGACTCGTCCAGGAAAGTCTCTCTAATTAGATCAATCTCGAGGGAATCCTTATGCTCAATCCGGAATAAGTCATCAGCTACAACATTCTTAACTCCAGGTTTTTCCTAAATCTCCAGATAAAATTCCTGGAATAATAAGATCCACCCAAGAAGAGGTACCTTCGCATCCTTCTTTTCCATTAAATATCAAATAGTTGTATGATCGGTGTATACTATCCTATTGGAGCCCAAATATATGATCTGAACTTTTCTAGAGTCCAAACTACTGTGAGCATCTCCTTTTCAGTAACCATATTTTTTTCTGTGTGGGATTTAAGACTTTACCCATGTAGTGTAATGCAAATGGTATCCCTTCTCACCTTTGTCTAATACAACTGGTATAACAAAATCAGATGCATCAATCATGATCTCAAAGGAAAGAGACTAATCGAGAGCTTGAAAGACATGTGAATCAATTATATTCTTTTCCAAGAGCTCAAAGGCCTCAAGATACTTGTGATCTACAATGAACTTTGTATCTTTTCCTAAAATGATCATTCAATGGGTGGGCAATCTTTGAAAAATCTATGATAGATCTCCCATAAAATTCAACATGCCATAAAAATGAAAGCAATGACTTGACTTTGGTTGGTGGATAAAGTTTCTTTATCACATCAACATTGGTGGGGTCAACTTTCATTCCCTTTTTGGAGAGACGTACCCCAACATATACCCTCCTGAACCATAAATGACTCATTTCCTAGGAAAGCAACGGATTTTCCTCCCTACATCTGTAAAGAACTCGGTCTAAGTATGCAAAACATCAATTAAAGGAATCGCCATGGATCGAGAAATCATCCACGAAGAACTCTAGAAAATATCTCACCATCTCAACAAATACATAAATCATGCATCGCTGAAATGTACCAGGAGAATTGCAGAGCCCGAATGGCATATGCTTAAATGTGTATGTGTCGAATGGACATGTGAATGTGGTCTTTTACTAGTCTTCAAGGGAGATGGATACTTGATTGTACCTTGAGTACCCGTTAAGAAAACAAAAGACTCTTTTCATGCTAATCTCTCCAAAATCTAATCAATAAAAGGTAAGGGAAAGTGGTCTTTCTTTATCGTGACATTCATGCATTTGTAGTCAACACAAATACGCCACAACGTGGGTACTTGTGTTACAATCTCTACTCTCTCCTCATTGGTGACCATCCGAATTTCCGACTTCTTAGGGACAACATGTAATGGAGCTACCCAATTGGAGTCAGATGTGGGGTATATAAAGCCCACTACACTCCATTTCTCAATTTCTTTTTCACAACTTCCCTTAGATTTGGATTCAATCTTCTTTGAAATTTATAGGAAGGTCTAGCACTATCTCAATATATTTGTGGTGTCAACAGAGAGTAGGGTTAATTCCCATGAGATCCAACACTATCCAACCTATTGCCTTACGGTTCTTCTCTAAAACTTTCAGCAACTTAGACTCCTATTCTCCAGTAAACTTAGAACTAACGATGATATGGACTCTATTCTCGGGTCTTGCAAGAAAGGCGTCCTTCAATGTAGGAGGCAATGGTTTCAGCTCTGGCAAAGATGTATCATCAAGTAAATAAGAATGTACCATATCTGAATCTGGTTCCATGCTTCATGAAGGTGGGTATGTTTTTGTTATGCTTGCCACCAACTCTGATGTGTCTTGCGGATCAACAAAGATCCATGATAGTTCGGCTAAAGTTGTGTCTAACTCATCATCCTCAACCCTTGATTATTTCATGAAAGATGGAATCGACAAGTCCAGATATACTTATGTGTCAAGAAGGGAGAAGGAGGATGCATCTATCAAGAAGCTTGACAACACCTGGAAAACAACATTGTGAACAATGTCCTCTCTGGGTGAGAGGGTATCACTCAATACTGCTAGGGTTTGTTTCCATGGCACAACTTTGTCTATCACCCTACACTATGCCTCAAAAGATGAGTAATATGTGATGGTCTTGGAGTCATATCTTTACCACTTCCTCTGTTGCATTGAAAGTTCCACTGCTCTGCCTAGAGAACGAAACTTCATCATCCCAGTTTGATAGTCAAATGACGTCCTAGAATGATCCAAGATTCTCTCCAATGATTGGAGATTTTCATACCAAGGATAGTAAAGTCCACCATGTATTCTTGACCTACAATTGATATGATAGCATTCTTAACCTTACCCTTAGCCGTTTTTGTAGACTTATCTGTAAACTAGAATACAACTCTTGATTTGTGTAGAGGCCCTAACTCCAGTCTCTTGCACAAGGTTAAAGGTAGTAGAGCAATAGAAGATCCGTTATCTAGGAGAGTGTGTGCAAACACAATGTAATCAATATGACTCACTACATAGTGTGCACCCATATCTCTCTCTTCTTTCTTATTAGTTACTGATTCTAGATACAATAAGTAGTGTCTACTATTAAGACATGAGTCTTTACTTGACTACTCGGTTTGTCCATGGTTAGCCTAGTAGGTATGCATCTCACCATAAGGTACCTTTGAAATGCAGGATTACTTGCCACATACTTATCAAATGACACCTCGATCAAGATGTTTTCGTTACAAAATCATGCCATTTCAAGATCATCTTTTTTAATCTTCTTAATGGTGTGCTTTCCAGTCGTTAGAGCATGATGGAAAGGGATTTAATGATGAGAGCAAGAAAATGACGAAGAATCAGAATCATACACCGAAACATACTTCTTTTCATTCAAAGAAACCGTGTTCGTTATACAAGAATATTTATGACATAAATTGGAATTTAAATTAATGTTGTATACTAAAGGTTGGGGAATGTTTGCTGCTAGTACATACTCCTCAACCGAAGGTGTAAGGTACCCTGTAGACTCTGAATCGACATATCCATCATGTTGTGCGTGTGTGCTATTCATTCTCTCTCTACCCTCGGGTGATCTCCTCATGTTCTGATGAAGGTATTGTTGTGTCTGAGTATGCCTATCCTCCTCATTCTCTAAGGTCTCCTCAGGTGGATCCTTAGAGACGTCATCATCTTCCATATCTCATTCCTGATGAATATGAGATTAATCATATTATTTATCCTTTATTATTCTCATGGCTTAAACAATTCAATAAAACCTATCTTTAATTCAGTAATATTAATAGTTGATATGCTGTTCATAACTAACCCTAATTACTGTAAATACATAACCTTATTTTTGTCCTTAATTCTCTGTATTTCTTTATAAATTAAAATCCCAAAAATCTCAAAATAAATTAAAAACAAGTATTCCTAATCCTTAAAAAATACTTACAAAAGTAATTCTATTTACAAATGACTTCTTTTGGCTTTTTGTTCAACATGAAATTATAGAACTCATTGATATCTACAACTTTCATGTTTTGCACTTTTTTTATTGAAGCTTGTAAATATTTGTTTGGTATTTTTTTTATATTTATCTTATTTGGGACACATGGCACCCTTTGTGCCACCCGCATTGCACGCCCCTTCATTGCCACCCATCGCTTGTCTTAGTTGTTCATCTGTACCCCGATTGATTGCATATGGGCTGCTCGTTTAGCACCACTTATCCTACCGTCTGATGAGATCGCCTGATCTCATCAAGACCGCACCTCAGCACCCCTTCCTCAGCCATTGGATCAAGCTCTCCTCCTTCGTCTACCTCTGCCCACTCCTTCTCTCGCACAATCACGCCGCCAGCCACCATCCTTTTTCACATTTTCCCCACTCCCCCATTCCCATACTTCCCCTCAGCCAACTGAATGCCTCCTATCATTGACCTCGTACATAGCTCCCATGCGTCACTCTCCATCTCCACGATCTCTCCTCGAGCTTCGAAGATCTATAGTATAACCCACATTCTCCACCGCCTGGAATCGATCCCTCCTCCTTCAAATACTCCATCTCCTTCATGGTTCGACCCTATCCTCCTTTACGCGAGGAGTCTCCAAGCTCTTCCACTCCCATCTATGACAGAGATAGAGAGCGAAATTGAGTGAAGATAGAGTGCATCCTCCATGGAGATTCGTGTCTTCGTCTATGTGTTGCAGCTCCAGAGCCGCTCGAGCTTAGGTATTGCAGCCTCAAGACCTTCAAGCAACTACAAAGCTTTGGTTGCTCCACCGTTAGGCATGTGATTCCTCCCCTGCATTCCTCTTTGTCGGATTCTTCTTCAGCGGGTAAGCGTCACTCCTTCGTTTATTATTTTTCTTCATATTTCTTCATTTTAGTTAAGCACACCCACACACCATCACCGCACCTCATCCATATCTTCAGTGCTGCTACACTTCTGACATCTTCATGCACACCTCCTTCCCCTCTATGTTTCTCCATCACCGTCTCCATCTCGATCTTTGTAACCCCTTGTAAAGGGGATTAGAACCCATTAGAGCTCAAATTTAACACCTCCGCCGAGCCTCCATTTTATCCCCAATTCCATCTCCGTAGATACACTTAGTTTGGGTGTGTATATCTGTGCCTGCAGGGTCTTCATTTGCCAGACGTGGGCTAGACCCAACTCCAGCTTCAACTCGGACGAGCAACCCCTGATCACCCATGCTAGGAGGTTCAGCACGACATTCACACCTTCAACTTCTTCACCAGCTCTTGAGTAGTCTTCACCAACACCCAATACCAGCAGTAGAGCTAGGTGGAGCCAGAATCCCATCACTAGAGCTCCGCCAATGCACCACCTTGCATGAAGGAGGGGGATGAACCAGATGAGCAGTTGTCATCTGATCTAATTTCCTTAATCAGATCAAATGGCATGGATCCTCTCCGAGCGTAGTACCGAAGTGACGCCTCAGTCTTATCTTCAGGTGCCCGAGCCTAGGCACGAACCTCCATAGACTGCTACGTAGTTCGATCATGTAGCCTTCCACCCGAGCTTAATTGCATGTGCAAGGTGCGTGAGTTTCAGGGGGAATTCCACCGACACCCCACCTCCTCAGGTTTGCAGATCGGTCAATTGTGTACGATGCATGTGTCCACCAGGATTAATTGCAAGATAAGCCCACCACCTTTTGATTAGTACTTTTTATATCCCATCACGTGGGTTAATTTTCATGTCAGCCAAGCGGATTTTGTATTTATATTTTATCCCCTATTTTGGACATAAATGTTATATTTTTTGAAGTTTTATTTGCAATTAGGCCCCTGATTTTTTTGCTTAATATCTCTTTCATCATTAATCTAAATTAAATGAAATTGTCCTTATTTTAAAGCGTTATCATTCTCTTTCGTATGAAGTAACTAAATCTCTAATATGCCTTGTCTTGCGTGTATTAAACTTCCGAGAAGTATAGGTCCTTAAACTTGATTAATTGCTTAAACATTGTGCATGATTTGTTGACCCAATGCATCATTAGAGACCGTGATTTGATTTGTACTTGATTAGTTAGTTAGGAACTTGACGCTAGATCATTCTATTAAATATTTCTTGATTGAATGAGCATTGTGGTGATCAAATGAATTAGACATTGATTGTAATTTTGACTGAAGGTGCATTAGCGATTTAGATAGATAATTGACTCGATAAATGTAATTTAGGAATGCTAGATAAGTACCACTGGCAAACCATGATTTTAGGAGCTTGATTGGAACTAAGTTTTTTGGGGGTTCTTAATTATTTGATTGCATTTGTCACCATTATGTTGCATTAATTAATTTGCATCGAAAAATTTCTAGGTAAGAGTAGTATTAGGGCCATCGGGCCTATACCAGCATCTACCCTAGCACCTGCAGCAACAACAGCAGTATCATGGTCATCAGGGCCAGTCCTCACGATATTCTTCACAATAGCATCCCTCTTCATCTGGAACAATGGACTTTCAATATCAGATTCTCGAGGAGCTTCGTTACCGTAATGAGATTCAGGACTTGCAAGTGGACGTCAACTGCTTGTCCCGATGGCAAGACGAGCAATCAGCACCATCAACCTCCATTCCCGCCTAGGTTAACCCCAACATCCTGAACATGTCTCAGTCTTAGCAGTAGTTTTATGAGGTATAATATTTAGACTCCCTTATATCTAAACAAGAGATTCTTTTGTGTGATGATATTAACAATGTGTCACTCAAGAGCAGAATAATCGTGGTCATACCTGAATGAGCAAGGGAAGTGGAGAGGGTCAACTCTGGATCTCGACCTAAGGAGTCTTCAAAAGATGAGGAGAAGAGGCATCATGTACAACTCTTCAGAAGAGGATGAGGAGATCTACTCCGGGGATAGAGAGGATGAGGAGGACACGAGCGCAACACCAGCATGGAGACACCTTGGATTCTTTGGAGGACCTTGTATCTCTGGTTGAGGAGGATATACCTTCAACATCTATCCCCCAACCTGTAGCAGACAATTCTGTTGTTAATTTCTAGCTGTATTTAAAAGATTCATGTATGAAGAATTCTGTTTCAATTTATGCAAAGAATAATGTTTTAATTTTCGATTTCAGATTCTTCATCTTCTGTTTCCCTTACTTCAATCCCTTTCCCCATACTCTTATAGAAGGAAAGTGCATCATGAAAAAGATTCATAAGGATGACCCAGAAATGGAATGGTTTTGTACGGAAAATATTATGGTTAAGGTTCCATTTGAGGAGTATGTGGCTAATAATCCTACACTCCAAGAATAACTTGAGGTGCAATGCATATCTCCTAGGGTCATCAGGAAGAAACTGGACCAATGTATGAAGACTCACACCGTATCAGTAGCCACTAACTGCTATCTCAAGAATCAAAAATTAACGAGGAAGATGAGAGATATATGTGCTCAGTGTGGAGAGTCATATCGATGACATTGCATTTGCATGTACTCTCCTAGATAATGGTTCTTCTATCAACCTTCTTCACTTAGCACTTTATGAGAAATTGGAGTTAGGACCACCTCGGAAATCACGAGCAATACTCCAATTCGTAGACAAATTAATGAAGAGACCTAGAGGATAAGTGAAGAATGTGGTTATCTTAGTTGAGGGATAAGACTACAAGGTGGACTTCAGGTACTTGACATGGAAATCCACAATCCTTGGAGAGAATCTCAAATCATTCTTAGATGGTCATTCTTTAGTGCCGTCAGTGCATCATTTGATTATCATAAGGGAAGGATGAAGTTACATTCTCCATGCAGAGAAGTGAACTTAGATATGAAGAAAACAAAGTGGAAGTGACCTTCGGGACCAACACGTAGATTGCAAGATGATCAATACAGTTGGGATTTGGAGACAGACTCCAGCAGGGCAGAAAGGGACCCTCTCATATGGAGAGGATTTAGTACATGACGCAGTTTGCCATGTGTTGCTTGATCTCTTGAGAGATGCATCCCCCTATTCCCTTGATGACTTAGAGATACCTTTGGATTTGTCAGTTCCGTCTCCTTCGGAACAATCAAGGGACATAGATAACGAGTCAGGCATGACTTTGTCCAAACTACCATGTTTCTTTGACGATTCGACTTCTCATTCAACCAAGTTGGTGGAGAGTACCACACGGTTGGAACTGCCTACATGCATCACAGAACCTGATTCAGATACGATTCAGCTGGACTTGATAGATGATACAACACTATCAAAGCTGAAGTCGCTCCCTCCTACACTGAAGTATACCTTCCTTGTTGGGCTCAAAGAGAGATTTCATGTCATTATTAATTCTAACATGACCTTAAAACATGAGTCTAGGCTCTTAGATGTCTTAGAGAGGAACCACAAAGCTATAGACTAGATGGTCCCATATCTCATGGGGATTAATCCCACTCTCTGCTCACACCACATTTTTGTTGAGGATAATGTGAGACTTTACTGGGAGTTCTAAAGGAGAATGAACCCTAATCTACGATAAGTAGTGAAAAAAGAAATTGAGAAATGGTGTAAAGCAGGGTTTATATACCCTATTTCTAAATCCAAGTGGGTGTCTCTACTTCATATTGTCCCGAAGAAGTCGAAAATTTCAGATGGTCACCAATGAGGAGGGGGTAGAGATCGGGACACGAGTACCCACATCATGTTGCATGTGTCGATTACAGGAATGTGAATGCCATGACCAAGAAAGATCACGTTTTTTGCCATTCATTGATCAGAGTTTGGAAAGACTAGTAGGGAAAGTGTTCTTCTATTTTCTTGAAGGGTACTTAGGCTACAATCAGGTAGCCATCACTCTTGAGGACCAGGAAAAGACCATCTTCACATGTCCATTTGACACTTACATGTTTAGGCCCATGCCATTCAGGCTCTGCAATGCCCCAAGTGCATTTCAACGGTGCATGATCGTCGTATTTGCCGATGGTGGGAATTTTCTTGGAAGTTTTCATGGATGACTTTTCGATCCATGGTAATTCCTTTGATACATATCTGGCGCACTTGGATCGAGTCCTCAAGAGGTGTAGAGAGGTGAATCTGGTACTCTCCTGGAAAGCCATTTCATGGTGATAGAGGTTATCGTGTTGGGGCATGTCATCTCCAAAAAGGGAATGGAGGTTGACCCTGCCAAGGTGGATGTGATCAAGAAACTTGATCCGCCAACCAACGTAAAGTCGGTAAGGTCTTTCTTAGGGCATATTGGATTCTATGGGAGATTCATTCAAGATTTTTCAGAGATTACCCGTCCACTCACTGAAATCTTAGTAAAAGGCCCAGAGTTCACTATAGATCACAAGTGTCTGGAGGCCTTTGAGCTATTGAAAAGGAAGATTTGTGACTCTTCGATCCTACAAGCTCTTGATTGGTCTCTTCTCTTTGAGATCATGACTAACGCTTTAGACTTTACCATAGGAGTTGTGTTAGGACAAGAGGTGAGAAGGGACTCTGTATGCGATCCACTACATGAGCATAATTTTGGACCCTTCATAGAAGAATCACACTATGACTGAAAATGAAATGCTCGTAGTAGTATGGGCCCTCGAGAAGTTCATGTCTTATGTTTTGGTCTCTAAGGTGATCATTTTTACTGATAACACAACAATCAGGTACTTAATGGAAAATAAGGACACGAAGGCATATCTTCTTAAGTGGATTTTGTTACTCCAGGAGTTCGACTTGGAGATTGAGGACAAACATGGAGTGAAGAACGTTGTGGTTGATCATCTTTCTCGAATAGAGTTGAAGGATTCGCCTGCACTGAGCAGATTAGAGAGACCTTCCCAGACGAGTCAATTTGCATAATTAACTCACTCCCATGGTATGCCAACATGGTGAAGTATCTTGTCTCCAAGAAGGTTTCCCATGGTTGGACTAGGAGCAGTATTGACCGACTGAAGTTGGATACAAGGAAATACCACTAGGAGAATCCGTTCCTTTTCTTTTCAAGGGCTGGATTGTGTTTGGAGAAGGTGTATTCCTCAGGATGAATACCAGAGTGTCCTCACATACTGCCACTCACTTGATGGTGGATGACACCATTCGGGAAAGAGAACTGCACACAAGGTACTCCAATGTGGATTTTATTGGCCAACCCTATTTTGAGATGACTTTGATTTTATACAGTCGTGCTTGATCTGTTAAAGGATGGGAAGGATTGTTGGATATAGAGATGAGATGCTCATGCAACCGGTGATTTTCTGTGATGTTTTTATCGCATGGGCAGATATTTTATGGGGTCCCTTTCCCAACATACAAGGACATGAGTATATTTTGTTGGAGGTTCACTACTTGTCTAGGTGGAAAGAGTTAGTCACGTTCCCATAGTCAAACGACATGGAAAAGGTTTCTAATAGATAGGTGAAGAGTATTTTGCAGAAGTTGGTTCGTCCTGATAGGAAGAACTGGCCCCAGCTTTTAGACCAAGTTCTGTGGCCCTATAGAACAACCTACAAGACTTCACTCTATACTTCACCTTTTCGGATTATCTATGGCAAGACATGCCATTTGCCCGCAGAGTAAATTAACAAATCAGAATGGGCAATCAAGCATATAAAATGGAGTTTTCACCCGGGGAAACTTTGCCATGACTTGAACTTGAACGAGCTCATGGAAATCCGAAAACGGGTGCATGACAACAGTTTGATTTATAAGGTCAAGGTGAAAAGATGGCATTATATGCACATTAGGTGCAATAACTTTGTCCTCGGACAAAAGGTATGATTGTTCAATGCCAAGTTGAAGATGTTCCACGGGAAGCTCAAATCTAAATGGGTGGTCCCTACATTGTTACAGAAGTGCATATCAATGGAAGTGTAGAGATAGTGATGAATCTCTGATTTATCATTTCTATACTCCCTTATTATCCTCAAAACACAAGACTTTCATTGCAAATCTTCATTAATTCTGCATCTTTATCAATAAAACCCCTTCCTGTAAATAACCCTATTTATTGCATAAATATTAACCCTTTATTTTCCATGTTTTATTTCTTATTAAAAATCCTAAAAATATATAAATATTGTATATATTTATTTTGAGCTTTAAAGAAATTAAAAATACAAAATAATAATAAACCCGTTAAAAACAATATTTTTATCTATTAAAAATACTTGCCAAAAATATTTCTTTGTGTATTTAACCTCTTTTGACTTTTTGGTCAACATGAAGCTTGTATATCTCATTGAGATCTACAACCTTCATGTTTTGACTTTTTGCTAAATTTGATTTGTTTTATTTCTTATTGATTTTCTCATTCTTTTTTCATTTTTGAATAATCTAATTGGGTTGTGTGGCACCCTTTGGGCAACCCACGTGGCCCCATCCCCTCATGCCATGCACACTCCTCCCTGGCCTTTAGATCGCATCTCCCTGCCTTCATCTCCACTGCTCATCCACTGACTTCCCTCCACTGTCTGATCGTTTCCCGTGATGCAATCTAAACCACTCCCTACCACGTGAACCTCAACCGCTTGATCGCAATTCATCCAGTGGATCTCCAGCCTCCACAAAACCTCTTTGCTCTCAACCTCAGATCTCGCTCTAGACTCCATCATAGACATCCATTCCAGCCATTATCTCCATCGCCAGATAATATCTCTTGATCTGATCTACACCACTCGCTTGCACCTGCATATTGGTCGTTGGATCGCTTGATCCAACAGTTGGATCCCCATCTCCTACTTCTAGCTGCCAACCCCTTACCCACATAATGCTCGCCGCACCTCGCCCCCTTCTATTTTTAGCAACTCACCTGGACTTCCTTCCCCCGATCTAACACCTCCTACACATTTCCCTAATACAAGTAACCCTCGCTGACCATTAACACCACCAACCCACATCTCCCACCGCTCCATTCAACCGTTACAAATACCTCATTCACCTACTATAACGGCCGACAGTACTCCCTATTTAAACCCACCTATGTCTCCTCTCTATTTCGTCCACCATTCATGGTTGAGCCCTAGCTATCAACCTCCTCCGGTGACAGAGGGGAAGGGAATTTATCGGTGATCATGGGCCCTCTACCTAGGTGTAGACCCTCGGCCACTCTGACTGAGTAATGGTGGTTCCGCTACCATTGAGAACCAAGGACTGACTGGCCTCGTCGTGCGACAATTGGAGCTTCACAAGAAGCTCATCACAAGCTTCCTCCTCCGCCAAATCTCTTCTCAAATCAGGTATGTCTTCCTCATTGTTTTTTATTGATTTTCTTTCCTTCAATCGTACGCACACCACCCACATTCCCATAAATTGATCATCCTCGAACTTCCACCTAAGACCGCTCATCTTCGCGCCACTGTTAGATCATTATCTCCCTTCCCCCATACCCTTCAGCGCTTCATCCCCTTCCTCCATCTTCACAGCGGAGGAACACGCTAGGACTCCACCTTCTTCATCTCCTCCAGGCCCCATTTTACCTCGTCACGCAACCACACTCTGCTTCAGCTATGCTTACCCTTCTTATTGGTGCATTTCCTTCAATGGTCGTAGCTTCGTTGCACGCTCCGTTCTCGAGCAAGTTCTCCAGCAACCTTGCATCGTTCCACTGATCTGAGCATCACCTCGACTCCATCAGCATCTTAGGAGCTTCTCTAGATGACCAGCTAGCTACCCCGACTCTCAGATGTTGCGGTGGAGCTTGATGGAGGAAATGGTCACTCGTCGGAGGACGTTAGTGATGCCTTCCTCGCAGTTGTGTTCGAAGAGCAGATACAGTTGGATGGCCCTTCCTCGGCGACCATCCAACGAACCATACAAAGCCACGTCACACCACCAAAGCAGCTAGGCTAGACGGAGTTGAGCCATCTCTGAAGCTCCTTGGGTCACCTATGTGGCCCGAGCCACTGGCGTCAAACTCAAACCTCACTCCTAGCCTAGTAGTGTGCGTGTGATGCTTGTGCTTTTAGGCTAGTTGCATCCATGTATTGCTAGTTTCCATGTTTTGCAAAGAAGTCCTTCCATGGGTGTGTGCCTTGCATGGGTGTCTGGAAAATTGCAAGAAAGCTATGCCAAGATCCCTTAATTGCAAAAATACTCCCGCTAAGGACCTTTTGACATAGTTATTCATTTTATTCTCATGTTTTTACTGTGTTAATGTCTTTGCATTCTATCTTATCATATCTTGATCATACGAACTCCATTTTTGTTGATTTCAATTCCATTGAGTTCCTAATTTTATTCTCTTTATGATGTTATATTTTATTTAATTATTTGACACTTAATGTAATGTGCTAAAATTCTAGATCTTTGATGTGCCACTTGTGCTTATTTTAAATGCCATAAATTATCAATGTACCTCAATTAATATTGGAACCAATTCATTTTTGACTGCTTAAGGAATTTGAATCATTTTAGGGCTTATTTGTACATATCATTTTGTACCATCTCTATAGTGATAAAACTCAAATAAAAGTAGCATATCTCTCATTCATTGCATTGCTTGTTTTTGCATAAGTCTCATGTGCATTTTTGTATGTACTTTGTATCTGCATCTGAATACCTTTATTAATGGATTTAATCACTTTGATTTAATCAATAATTTCTAATAAATAAATGAGGAGGCTTGTGTCCCTATGTTCGACCTTGGTAAACTTGCTAAGTAAAATTATCTATATATTCAAATGTGTAGTTTTTGACGAATCGAAATATGTCTCCTATACTACAATTATCGAATATTGAAGAGACCGATTTCGCAGTTCATCAAATGGCACCGTTGTTGGGGATACGGCTCACCCTTTCTTGTTTATTGAATTTTGTTGTATTTTTTGATGTGATTATTTTCAAAATTTTAGTTATTCGCATTGTGTTTGTTTTTGCATCATTTGTTGATAAATTTTCTTAATGATTTTCTAACATTTTTCTTTTGTGGCAGCGCCCATGGAAACTGAGGATGCTTGACAACCATGGAGGCATGGAGTCAGGAGCTCTACCTAGGAGAAAACAAGGAATTCAATCGAAATTATGCCATGCATTTTGTCTTGTATATATGTAATCATTTCATTTCTAGTGGTCCTCGTTCGAGGGCTCGCGTGTGTAGCATAAATAAGAACCTTGCATGTGGTGTGTGAAGTTCACCCCTAACCCGGGTGATGCTTTACTTGAGTGTTGACCTAGGGGCTAGGCACATGGCTGATGAATCTCCATTTTATCATCTTTATTCTATCATTTTGGCCTTAAAACCCCTAGTAAATGTGGGTAAATAGGCTTAATTCATGCATTTTATCATTTATGCATCATTGTTTAACTACTGTATAAAATACATTTTTTAAAGCCAAAATTATAGAATAAAGAAAAGAAAAACAATAAATATTGAAGATATTTTATGACCCTAAGCCCCAAGACCAAGGCATCTCGATGACTATGTTGATAAGGAATAAAGTAGGGGGAGATAATGGCCAAAATACAAATAAAATTTCATTTTATTTTATTCATTTTTGGGACTTATTTTTAGTTCCACTTTTTATACCTCAAATAAAGAAACTTTGTACATGAAAGTTTTAGATAATTAAATATAGAAAAATACAAAATTGATTTCATACAAAAATAATATAGAGATAAAAAGATATACTCAGAATAAGTTTCCAAAATCCCAATTTTCCAGACCCATATCTCTCAAATAAAAACACAAAATATATCAAAATCACCTTTAATTGTATATAACTTTTAATAAACTATTTAATGAAGGTGATTTTATTTTTTTGGAGTTATGGTGTGAAAGTTAGGTTTTGGACCCTTATTGTATACTTGTACTGATGAAAATATTCATTTTATTTATTATTCACTATTTTTGTACTTTTATATTTTTATAATTTTGTATATACTATTAATAATGTATATGCATATTAAAATTGGAATAAAACATCAAGAAAATATAAAAATAAAATACTTGTGTAAAATACATAGGTAAAATACCGATATCTATACCTATATAGATAATATATCTATTTATTTAAGTGTATATAATACATCTATAAAAATAAAATAAAAATATATTTTAGTATATAAAAATAATTTATAAATTTATAAAATAATAAATTTATTTAATAAAATTAAAAATACAAAATAAAAATAAAACATTAAAGTATATAGATAAATATACCTTTATAGCCCCCAAAAGGTAACTTGTAATTTTAAACCTCAAAAAAATAAATAAAAATCATAATAAAATACTTTATAAAATAATAACATTTTTTATTTTATAACCTAAAATGAATAAAATAATTTATAATTTTTTTATCGAATTTTGAATTCTTTTCCAGGAGGTTTTTCCTGGTTGGTCCACGTGGTGGTGGGCAGTTGACCGCGGGTCAACTGTCTGACCCCCCTATCAGAACGTCTTTTTCCTCGATTTCTCGACTTTTTCGAGGCTCGCCATTTCACCATCTTGTGTCGATCCCTTAATGACTTTTTGTCCTCGATAGTTGGTGATTCATGCCCTAGGCTTTCTTCAGGGATTGGATCGTTGTGCTTCTCAATTCGCCTCAATCTTTGGAGCTCTTCACCAACTCCGTCCGTTGTACTTAACCCATGCCACGACCTTCTCTAATTTCTTGAGTCTTTTTTGGCCTTTCTCTTGCTCCCTTCTTGTGCGCAAATGGTCGAGGATGGTGACAGCATTCTCGCCATGCTTATAGGTTGAGGGAGGAGGCTTTAGGTGCTCTCCACATCTCCGGTGAAGACCTCACCGTCGAGGTCCATCTCCTGGCTTTTTGGGCAATTGAGGTCGCATTTTTTCTTTGATTTTTTTTGCCTTTAGTTAGCTGAAAGTAGTCTCCTTATTTTCATGCTTTGACTTTGGCATTTCATTAAGTAATTAGTGAATATTTAGGTTTCAAACACCTTCGCTGGATCTCTTGGGCTCCGACCACCACAGCCACTCTGCCACCTACCGATCTTTCACCAATAACAGCCAGATCTCTGCCTCTTGGTATTGTGCATTTGCTATTGTCTTTGCAGGATCTGAAGGAGGCGTCTGAGCCTCAGGTTGCGCCATAAAAGGTTCACCCAGGTCCGCCGGAGCAAGCTCGAGCCCCTGGGACCATTCCTTGGTCTCCGGCCACCATTGAAGCCCATGGGTGACACAAAGAAGCTGCAGGAACTGATCGAGGCCGTCGGAGGAGTCCCAGGTGCATGGACGCTCAAGCTTTGACCGATTCAAACTCGCCAAGCTCGAGTTCTTCGAGCGTTCATCCAGATATAACCAGCACCTTCCGATCCTGCCTTGTTCTTTGCTAGCTACAGCAGTCGTCCGATCCACTCGCGCCTGCACCGTCAGATCTCCCGTAGATCATTTAATCTTAGCCGTGGATCACGAACCGTCATCGGCTGTGGGATGCCTGACATGTGTTTAAGTGAAAAGACTGTTGCAGTTGGATCCGAAAGTTTGGGTATTTTGTAATCATACCTAGGCCATTTTCATATTTTATTCTTAAGACCTAAACTTTTATTTGCAGTATCTTAAGTTTTGTAATATTTGCCTTATAAACCTTGGACTTTACATTATTTGCATCGAGGTCCCCCGCCACGTCACCTCACGTGCTTGTGTGCGTGAGGTGCGGGCTTTCTACGAGGGGACCCTCATCGCTTTTATTTATTTCTATTTAATCTAGAAAGTATTTTTACATGTTTTGGGCGTAAAAAGTCCCCAGGTTTTATGAGAATTACATTTTGGCCCCCCGCTAGGGGCGCAAGCGTTCATACACGTGATTTTGAGAGTTTTGCAGGGAAGCCCACGCGGTTTTACTTATTTATATTTGGTCCTATAACTTTTTAATTTAATTGTATGTTTTTGTGAAAAATTACACTTTGGCCCCTAGAACTCCTGCTATTTACAAAAATACCCTTGCTAGTAGTGTAGTTTCTCTTTGCTTATGGTATTTATTTCATACATCTATATTGCTCTAAAAAATCCCAAAAAATAGAATTATGCTCATTTGCATTGCTCTATCATGCAAATATTTGTATTTTGCATTTTGAGACTTTTTATTATTTATAAAAAATAAAAAATGTGTCTTTGTGTCCCTGTTTGCAAAAGCAAATACATAAAAATTATAAAAACCTTTTGAAAAATTACTAAAAAATATATTTTGTGTATTTTGCATTTTTAACCATAAGACCAAAAATCACTAAAAAATATAAAAGAAAACTCAAAAAATAGTAGAACTCTAAAAACCTTTATAAAAATATTAAAAACTCGTAAAAAATCTAAAAAATACATTTTCTGTTTCTTAATTTTCTTTATTTTATTATCTTTATTTTAAAATTAATTTGGAGAAATTTTGATAATGTTTTATATTTTAATCTCCATTTTAATTTCATGTATTTTATTATTCCCTATTTTAAGGTATTTTTTACTTTAAAAATATATAGAAATTAACAAAATTTCTAGAAAATCACAAAAATAGTAAAAAAATTATTAAAACCCAAAAATATTTTATTTTCTTTTTTTGAACATTTTTGTTAATTTTTATATTAACCCTAGCTTACATTGTATGTATAACTTTATATAGCTTAATATATATATATATATTAAAAGAAAAAGAAAAATATAAAAAATGTAAAATCAAAAAAGAAAATATAAAATTAGAAAATTAAAAATAACATTGAAAAATATAAATTTAAAAATAAAAAAATTAAAAAAATAAACCCACAAAAAATAGCACACTTATAGACAAATACATCACACACACTTTTGTGAGCATTTTTACATCGATCTATCATGCTTGTTCTCTGTGTTTGACGCTCTACACATACTGTTAGCCATGTGAGCACGAGGCAAACCATTCCAATAATAAATATTATTGTAATGATTGATTTATCAATAAAAGTTATTGATTTGTTTTCACTCCCTTTCTGAGATTAAGTGAAGGATGCACTATAAGGTCCCTCAGTACAATTAGGGTTATGTACCATGGCCATCTTAATAATCATACAGCTGTTGATTCAGTAATAGAATCATAGAGGCTGGAGTTTGGATGCATATTTAAGGAGTTAGATTGAGGACTCATCAAGCATCGTTAAATGATTGTTAAGAGATGATCTCCAGTCTGAGTAGGAGATGGCAATCCTTTCTCATATAGGTTGATATCTGACCTACCTCCTAATGCAGGTCCTCTGCATAGGAATAGAGATTTGGAGGTGTCAGATTAGTTAGGTCAAAAGGTTGAGTTAACGAGATCGAGATAACCAACATATTGTATACTGTCGAGATAAAGGCATGCATACTCTGACCGGAGACAGATGTGTTGCTATATGTCTAAGTATGTACATTTGGCAGACTAATAGGTTGATGACCTAACCAAGGTCTATACACCGGCGAGCTGGTGTGCATGTAAGGGTATATGAGTAATACGATCTCTCAAAAGGATCATACAGGTTCACTTCTGAACCGGAAGACATGAGCTCACTCATGAGTTGGGATCGATCAAATTCCATGCATGGTCTTCATGCTTTAGAAGCATGACAAGAATTTGAAGGTATGATATATGCTTTTGGAAAGCATATGATCAATACTAAATCCCAATTACCAAGATTGAGAAACTTGATGATGAAACCCTGAAGATGACAGTGTAAAATTGATCTATATCTTCGGGTTGATCACAGGTCTTCCGATATGCAAAATGTACAGGTATTAGGAATACCCAAGGGTGATGTGATCATAATCGATTGTATAATAATAAAGCTTCCATTCCGAGGGAGTAATAAAATAGGTCTTGATTTTAGTGACTCCTCTCAGTAGAGAAGTAATCTGATCTTGGTCCAAGTGTTGGACATTGATCTGAATGAGATGCAGATGCAATGAGAAGATTAGATTTGTGGCCTTGATTAAATCAAGCATCTATGAGAGGTTCGTGAGATCTGGATTTGAGATGTGATCTCAATATCCAAGTCACTATACGTAGAACAACACAATCGCCATGCCCTTATCTCCAAGTATCTGCGGAGAAAGCGCATTTTCTTGAAAGAGTTCAAGAATAATTCCAAAGTTGAATTATATATAAGCATTAAGAAATGGATACTTAAATGTGATTTAATTATCATTAATAATTTGAAATTGAATCACATTATCTGAATGCATGAGAGTGATTATCCAATGTTATTAAATGTTATTTAACTACTGTGGATATGGATAATGTGGATAGCACTATCCAATTATCCATGTATATTATAAATACGATTTATAATATATATTAGAGAGAGACTTATGTGATTTATATTTGTTGATTAATTGTTAATGTGAATTCGATTCACATTAAATGATTAGTTGAGAATATAATTACATTTAGTTTGGGTTGTGAATGAGATTCACATAATTTCAATGACGGTTGATATTTTTCCACAAGATAATTTGGAATTATTGTTGTAAAAAATTATTTATGACAAGAGTCATAGGAGATATCAAGAGATAAAGAGATTTCATGATATTTTGGGAGATAGACACATTCCTCTCAAGAGGAGTGGACGGCTACCACTCTCCATGTGGAGAGGAGTAGCCATCCCCACTGTTTTGGGGATGGAAGTTGGTCTTCTCATTATCCTATTTCTAATCAAATGTGATTTAATTTGAGATTAATTATAATGGTTTATCAATATAAGTTAATTTAAATTAAATCACTTAATGTTGTGTTTTTACAACAACATCTTAGCTGTTAAAAGAAACACAAATCAATCTCATTCATTGATTGTGTGTTCTCCATGGATTGGGGTCCATGGACTCCCAAAGGACTATATAAGAAGAGGAATTCCTTGATCTTCGGGTTACACAATCTCGACGAAGTCTCTCTCTCTCTCTCCTTCTCATTGTCATGCATACTCCATCCCTTCTCTCTTTGAGTGGTTGTCCACTCTCATAAAGGGAAGGTCGTCTTCGTTGTGCCCGCTTTGATGACTCTTGGATCTCCACCTTCTTTGGTGTGTGGCACTCGTGAAGAAGGTGTTCCATCTCGTGAGACGAGATCAGGAAATCCATCGCTTGTATCATCAACTTGGATCGTGAGAAGCACGCGATTCATCCCTGCGCTAGCAAGCGTCTCCTCCAACGGATCGGACTTGAGACAGGAGGTCTCTCCGCTTAGAGGCTCGATCGCAACCACGCTCCAAGAGGTATTCCTATATATTGTATGTGTTTAGATGAAACAATCCAAGAAATGTTCTCGGATCAAGTGGTTTCATCATTTAAAAAATTTAAATTCCACTGCACCGAGCAACTAGTGCGACTAGTTGCTCTTCATCGTATACGATACGATGCACACGCTTTTGTGATGTGCTTGAGGATTATCCCATATCCTTCAAGTGGTATCAGATCCAGGTTGGAGGTTTTGGATTCGATCCATAAACCTAGGAAGATTTGGGCGCGTGAGGGTTCGTGAAAATTTTATCGCATTTCATTTTTCGCAACCCTGTTTTGTGATAAATTTATGCCCTGTTTAAAATATTTAAACACGAAATTATTACTTGTATAATGTTCTCCATTAAATAAGTAAACCGTGGAACTTGAGTTTGCGTAATTTGGATCCCGTTTGCTCAAGTTATGATCCTTTTAGTGACCATATATCTATTGTTTCGGGGATAGCGAATAATGACGTAATTAAGGGATTAATTATTGTTTTAAAACGCCTGAAAATGTGTGATTATCACATAGTTTCTGTTTTAAATCAAATTATCAGTCTCTGAAAATTGATTTTGCTTACTTTGGATTTAAAATGAAAGAGATATGCTAATTTTAGTTAGTGAGGGTCACTACGTAAAATTGCATGTTTTTATCAAAAACCTTGTGATTGTCATTTAAGAAACTTGTGAAATTAATGGTTAATTTCCTGAAATAATTATGGATAATATTTGGTAAATATTTGAATAATAATTATTCTCTTAGATGACATTTCCTCAACCAATAAATGATTATATTTGATCTAGATCACCAATTGGTTACTTGATACACTTTCAACAAACATGCTACTTGAATAGGTTTGGGAATTTGTCTAGCAAATTTCCTTATAATCAAAATAGTTTTGATTATTACTATATTGTATAATTTAGGTTGAAAAAACGATGATCATCTCAAGTACACAATGACCGATTTGGCATTATCCTTTCCTGAGGTGGATATGGTATCTAGTCGGAGAGCATTGGGGTAGCAGGTTGTACCATGTACGGTTTGTCCCACTCCCGTCGGTACTGGCCATGACAGCGGGTAGGGACTCGATAATGCTGGAGAAATCATGGAGTATTTTCTATTTATTAAAATTCAAATTAACATGTACTTTGAGATAATACCATATTTTTCAAGTAACAATCAAGTTTGTTGATTGAATTGGAATGATAATTGATTTAATGTGATTAATTTAATTATATCCAATTAAAAATACTCTACTATGAATAGATACATATTTCCCTTGGAAGGATTAATTACATGAATATGATTCATTATAATTAATTAAAATTTGAATACGAGGTAGAGGATCACATAAGTGACATCCATGGTCTCCCATCAAGGCGAAGAGTTCCGTCACCAAATATTGTATGTAGGAGACGCCTGTCGGAAGTGATAGCTCCTGCATACAATCCATTTGGATCGGGCTCTTTGCTTCTCGAAAGAGTAGGTACGTATGTGTAGTGACCTCAATATCGGGTCCTCGTATTATTGGGGAGATATTGGATTGCACATAGCAAGTTGTATTCTTATTGATGGTTGGTTCAATTAACAATGGGTCAACATCACCTTAGGGGTGGTGGGTCCGGGTGTTAAAGACCGAATTGGGAAATGCAAGTTGGACTTGCAAGGCGGAATGTGTTCCCGCTTCTCTTTATTAGAGTTACAGGTTCTCATATTATTGGGATGTGACAAAGATAAAGAGGAGATCCCAGATCTTGCTAGAGATATAACGGTAAGTATATCTCTTGCTTTGAAAGTGATCAATGGAATGAACTTTTAAAGTTGACAAAGCAAGACTAATTTAATTAAAAATACCTTAATCAAAGTTGTGTAATTGAATATATAATTATTTATATGTTCTAATATAGTGCATTCTTAATTTCAGAATATGAAATCCATGAACCCACTTAGCAAGCTTCTGGAGGTCAATCAATTAACCGGACCAAATTATTCGTATTGGATCTAAAATTTGGATGTTGTCCTTTCTGTTGAGCACATCTCCTATATGATATCAAAGGACAAGCACACAAACCCTAAAACTCGGGAAGAAATCTCATTTAATGATAAATATGATGAATATCATAATCTGGCAAAATGTTATATTCTAGGTTCATTATCCAATGTGCTTCCGAAGCAGCATGTGGAAATGAACACCTGCCAAGAGATCATGTTGAATCTAAAAGATATATTCGGTGACATAAACCGCATACAGCGTTACAATATAATGAAAGAACTTATTCACTGCAAAATGCTGACATCTGTCAGAGAACATGTGCTCAAAATGTTTGGGTACCTCTCTGAGCTGGAAACCCTCGGAGCTGACATGGACGTAGACATGCAAGCTGACTTCATTCTACTGTCTCTCCCTAAGTCTTGCAACAACTTTATGGTTATGTACCACATGAGCAAAGTTAATTTTAGTAACGTTGGGCTATTAGCTGCATTAAAGTCTGCTGAGGACGTAGTGAAGAAGGATAGCTCTTCTGACAGTGCAATGGTTGCATAGGTCAAAGGAAAGCGCGGTCGGAAGCATGGTTCTCGGAAGGGCCCATCCCAGAAGAGAAAGAAGAAGAGTCAAGGAGTTGGCTCATCTACAAATGCATACACTCTGATAGTATCAAAGAAAAATGATGTTTGTCATCACTGCAAGAAGCCAGGGCACTGGAAGCGCACTTGTCTGGACCTGAAGTCCGTCAACAAAGGTAAAGCTCTAGCAGGTATGAAATCTACTTTCATCATTGAAACTAGTTTTCTCATTGGACGAGAAGGAAGTTGGATTATAGATTCTGGTGCTTTTGTTCATGTATGCAATTTATTGCATTTGTTTCAGGAAACTAAGAGTCTTGATGAAGGAGAGATAGTCATCCAGATGAGATCTGATGCAACTGTTGCAGCAGTCGTCGTCAGGACCTGCCGATTATCATTATCGAGTGGAAGAGTCCTAGTACTTAAAAAGTGTCTTTATGTACCTGAAGTCAGAAGGAATTTGATATCTGTATCTAAGCTTGTTAGAAATGGATATTCATTCCTTTTCTATAATAAAGTAGTCATAAGTCATTATGATAAATATATCGCTGATGGTGTTTTGACTTTCGGTGGACTCTATAAATTATGCACTGATGAACATATCATGAATGTTACTACCACTAAGAAAAACCGTAAAAGGTCCAGGGAGAATGGAAATCATTCAAACATGATTTGGCATCAAAGGCTTGGCCATTTATCTGTTGATAGGATCAATACATTGATAAAGGATGGACCCTTAGATTTTCTAAAGGTTCAATCTTTGCCTACCTGCGAACATTGTATTCGAGGAAAAATGACTAGGATGCCTTTTAGTAACAAGGTTAAAATATACGAAGGTATTCTTGACCTTATACATACTGATGTATGTGGGCCCTTCAGTACCGCGACCCGAAATGGATATCGATATTACTTGATGTTTATTGATGACCATTCGTAGTACGGTTTTATCTTCCTATTGCGTCATAAATCTGAAACCTTTGAAAAGTTCAAAAAGTTCAAGGCTTTGGTTGAGAACCAAACCGATAAGAAGATTAAATAGATTTGATCTGATCGAGGCGGTGAGTACCTCTCAGATGAATTCAAGGAATACTTTAAAGAGAATGGAATTGTCTCCAATCTCACTCCTCCTGGAAATCCCCAAACTTAATGGTGTTGCTGAAAGACGCAACAGGACCATCATGGATATGGTTCGCTCAATGATGAGCAAAGTACATTTACTACTTAGTTTCTGTGGATATGCAGTAGAGACTGCAATATATATCCTAAACAAGATTCCTAGAAAATCTGTGCCCAATACTCCTCATGGGTTGTGGTATGGAACCAATCAAGTGTTAATCACTTGAGGATATGGGGTTGCTTGGTTCATGTGAAGAACATGATGCAAGTAAGCTAGAATCTCGTACTAGAGAGTGTTATTTCATTGGGTATGTTAAATATGGTATTGGATATCAACTTTATGACCCTGAGACCCAAAGCTTTTCGTGTCTAAAGATGTTAGATTTCTGGAGGACGACTTCCTTAAAGGTCAAGACAAAAATGAAGTAGAGGAACTCATAGAATTCCTTGAGGATTCTGAGCTTCCTGAACCAGAAACTGAAGAGATAAATAAACATGAAACACCCATACCTCTTCGAAGGAGTTCAAGGGTGGTTGCATGAACTGAAAGGTATGGATTCCATGTATCAGGAGAGACTGACAGTGATCCTACTTCATTTGATGAAGCACTCACGAATCATGACATGGATAGATGGATATTAGCAATGGAGTCAAAGATTGACTCCATGCATAAGAATGGTGTATGGACCCTAGAGGATCCACCTGAAGGGGTAAAACCTATAGGGTGTAAATGGATCTTCAAGAGGAAAGGGAACCTATTGGGAAAGTAGAGACTTTCAAGGCACGACTCGTGGTCAAAGGCTACACACAGAGAGAAGACATCGACTATAATGAGACATTCTCTCCTGTGGCTATACTTAAGTCCATCAAGACACTGCTAGCTATAGCTGCATATCTTGACTATGGCATATGGATGTCAAGACAGCTTTCCTCAATGGATTCCTCGAGGAGGATATCTATATCGAGCAGCCCCAGGGCTTCATAACCGAAGAAGGTAAAGTATGCGAGCTGAAGAAATCTATCTATGGGCTCAAACAAGCTTCTCGTAGATGGAACATCAGATTTGACGAAACCATAAAGAGTTATGATTTTGTGCAGAATCCTGATGAACCTTGTGTGTACAAGAAGCTTAGTGGGAGTGCCATTGTGTTCATCGTACTTTACATAGATGACATCCTTATCATTGGGAATGATACAGGGATGATGACCAGTGTTGAGATTTGGCTATCTCATACTTGGAGAAGCCTCTTACATCTTAGGCATGAAATTGTTTAGAAACCAAGAAAAGAGGATGTTGGGATTGTCACAACATGTGTACATTAAGAAGATTCTTGAACGATTCCGTATGGATAGTTCTAAGAAAGGTTTCCTCCCCTTAAGTCATGGTATTCACCTGTCTAAAGGGATGTCTCCTCAAACTGTTGAGGAAAAGAAGGCCATGACTGGATGCCCCTATGCATCAGCTGTAGGAAGCTTAATCTACACCATGATATGTACTAGGCTAGATATCTGCCATGCAGTGGGATTGGTAAGTCGTTACCAATCCTGCTATGGAGAACAACACTGGAATGCAATGAAGAACATTTTCAAGTATCTAAGACGGATGCAATATTACATCTTGGTCTATGGAGATGGTGATGTCCAAGTCATGGGATACACAGATACAGACTTCCAGTCAGATATTGATGATTGAAAGTCGACATCAGGGTTTGTGTTCCTGTTGAACGGTGGTGTCGTGAGCTGGAGAAGCAAGAAGTAGGATACTATGACAGATTCAACAACATAAGATTAATACATTACCGCATTGGATGCTACAAAGGAGGCGGTGTTGTTGCGCAAGTTCATCCTGGAACTTGGTGTAGTTTCCTCTGATACTCCCATCCCGTTACTCTGTGATAACTCGGGAGCCATTGCCCAAGCGAAGGAACCCAGATGGCATCAAAAGAGCAAGCACGTGGCAAGGAAATACCACATCATTCAAGAGATTCAAAAGCATGGTGACATCATCATCACTAAGGTGGCCCCTGCCGACAATGTTGCTGATCCCCTTACCAAACCTCTGACACAGAAGGTTTTCGACCAGCATGTAATGAGTATGGGTTTAAGGATTATACCTGAATAGTTCTGAGGGCTAGTGGGAGATTGTTAGCCATGTGAGCCCGAGGCAAACCATTCCAACAATAAATGTTATTGTAATGTTTGATTTATCAATAAAAGTTATTGATTTGTTTTCACTCCCTTTCCGAGATTAAGTGAAGGAATGCATTATACGGTCCCTCTGTACAATTAGTGTTATGTACCATGGTCATCTTAATAATCATACAGTTGTTGATTCAATAATAAAATCATAGAGGATGGAGTTTGGATGCATATCTAAGGAGTTAGATTGAGGCCTCATCAAGCACCATCAAATGATTGTTAAGAGATGATCTCCAGCCTGAGTAGGAGATGGCAATCCTTTCTCATATAGGCTGATATCTGACCGACCTCTTGATGCAGGTCATCTGCACAGGAATAGAGATTCGGAGGTGTCAGATTAGTTAGGTCAAAGGGTTGACTTAATGAGATCGAGATAACCAAAGTCCTATATTGTATACTGTTGCGATACAGGCACACATCCTCTGACCGGAGACAGATGTGTTGCTATATTTCTAAGTATGTACATTTGGCAGACCAATAGGTTGATGACCTAACCAAGGTCTATACACCGGCAAGCTGGTGTACATGTAAGGGCATATGAGTAATACGATCTCTCAAAGGGATCATACAGGTTCACTTCTGAACTGGAAGACATGAGCTCACTCATGAGGTATTGGGACCGATCAAATTCCATGCATGGTCGTCATGCTTTAGAAGCATGATGAGAATTTGAAGGTATGATATATGCTTTTGGAAAGCATGTGATCAATACCAAATCCCAATGGCCAAGATTGAGAAACTTGATGATGAAACCCTGAAGATGATAGTGTAAAATTGATCTATATCTTCAGGTTGATCACAGATCTTCCAATATGCAGGATGTACATGTATTAGGTTTACCTGAGGGTGATGTGATCATAATCGATTGTATAACCATGATGCTTTCATTCCGAGGGAGTGATGAAACAGGTTTGGATTTTAGTGACTCCTCTAATTAGAGAAGTAGTCCGATCTTGATCCAAGTGTTGGACATTGATCTGAATGAGATTCAGATGCAATGAGAAGATTAGATTTGCGGCCTTGATTAAACCAAGCATCTATGAGAGGTCAGTGAGATCTGGATTTGAGATGTGATCTCAATATCCAAGTCACTATACGTGGAATAATACAATCACCTTATCCTTATCTCCAAGTATCTGTGGAGAAAGCACATTATTCTTGAAAGAGTTAAAGAATAATTCCAAAGTTTAATTATATCTAAGCATTGAGAAATGGATAATTAAATGTGATTTAATTATCATTAATAATGTGAATTTGATTCACATTATCTGAATGCATGAGAATGATTATCCAATGTAATTAAATGTGTTAATTACTGTGGATATGGATAAAGTGGATAGCACTATCCAATTATCCATGTATATTTATAATTTATAATATAAATTAGAGAGAGGCTTATGTGATTTTTATTTGTTGATTAGTTGTTAATGTGAATTGGATTCACATTGAATGATTAGTTGAAAATATAATTACATTTAGTTTGGGTTGTGAATGAGATTCACATAATTTCAATGGCTTGGTTGATATTTTTCCACAAGATAATTTGGAATTATTTTTGTAAAAAATTATTTACAACAAGAATCATAGGAGAAATTAAGATACAAAGAGATCTCATGATATTTTGGGAGATAGACCTATTCCTCTCAAGAGGTGTGGACGACTACAACTCTCCATGTGTAGAGGAGTAGCCCCCCCCCCTCTTTTAGGGATGGAAGTTGGTCTTCTCATTATCCTATCTCTAGTCAAATGTGATTTAATTTGAGATTAATTATATTGATTTATCAATATAAGTTAATTTAAATTAAATCACTTGATGTTGTGTTTTTACAACAACATCTTAGCCGTTGAAAGAAACACAAATCAATCTCATCCATTGATTTATGTGTTCTCCATGGATTGGGATCCATGGACTCCCAAAACCCTATATAAGAAGAGGCATCCTCGACGAAGTCTCTCTCTCCTTCTCATTCTCACGCATACTCCATCCCTTCTTTCTTTATAAAGGGAAGGTCGTCTTTGTCATGCCCGCTTCGACGACTCTTGGATCTCTGCCTTCTTTGGTGCGTGGCGCTCATGAAAAAGGTGTTCGATCTCGTGAGATGAGGTCATGAGATCCATCGCTTGGATCAACAACTTGGATTGCGAGAAGCACACGATTCATTGTTTGATCATCTGTTGTGGGTTAATTGTTGTCTGAAGACCAGATTTCGTGCGAGGTCAACTCGATGATTGGGATTCTCGCCTTGTGAGATTTCTAGACCTCCACAAAATCCGCTTCAGCAATGGCTCTCAGAGCTCTTTTATTTTCCTATCATTTGTGCTTGTCTCGTAGGTTAGGACACACGTAATTCACAAGATGCACATAAATATCGATCGACTTAGCCAAATTTAAATCAATTTCTTCCCGATAATAATATCATGTTTAGGGTGTGGTTTCTTCGACTTGCATACATGTAGAGTTAATTTTTAAAATACAATTTTGCGTGTGCATGGAGATTGTTGGAGGCACTGTAAGTTCTCTTTTAAACATGCATCACTGATTTCGTGAATGCATCAGTTTTTCCGGATCTTCCTCTTGATTTGCCACTTAGGAAATTTAAGGAATTTGGGAATGGTTGATTAGACAATGCTTGTTTGACTTGAATTCACATTAAATACAATGATAACCTAACCCTAAAATTGAGACTATAATGCAAGTTGATGAAATAAAATGGAATAAAAATCATTACTGGTTTATGGAAGAGAGAACCCCATCATTGTACGCTAGATGTTTGAATGTTGAGAGGCAAGGACGTATCCCTAGGATAGTGCCCAAACCTAGCCTTTAAACATGTGTAATGGATTTCAATTTTGGATGATCACCAATAAAATGGACAAGATAAATGACACCCATTTGTTGGTCTTCATGTGTGTGTTGGTCAATCAAGGGTAATTGCTTGCTTGGTTGAGCATAAATGTGTCTTCACCCAACCCTCCCATAACTGTAGATGATCCACCCCCACTCCCCATCTCCATCCAATCGTCTCTATAAATCCCCCCCCCAACCCTGCTAATTGACAGTTCCCCATCCAACATCCAATACTCCGCATACTTGCTTTTCATTGTTTGATCATCTGTTGTGGGTTAATTGTTGTCTGAAGATCGGATTTCGTGTGAGGTCAACTCGATGATTGGGATTCTCGCATTGTGAGATTTCTAGACCTCCACAAAATCCGCTTCAACAATGGCTCTCTGAGCTCTTTTATTTTCCTATCATTTGTGCTTGTCTCGTAGGTCATGACACACATAATTCACAAGACGCACATAAACATCGATCGACTTAGCCAAATTTAAATCAATTTCTTCTCGCTAATAGTATCATGTTTAGGGTGTGGTTTCTTCGACTTGCATACATGTAGAGTAAAATGTTAAATACAATTTTGCGTGTGCATGGAGATTGATAGAGACACTATAAGTTCTCTTTCAAACATGCATCACTGATTTCATGAATGCATCAGTTTTTCCAGATCTTCCTCTTGATTTGCCACTTAGGATATTAAAGGAATTTGGGAATGGTTGATTAGACAATGCTTGTTTGACTTGAATTCATATTAAATACAATGATAACCTAACCATAAAATTGAGACTGTAATGCAAGTTGATGAAATAAATGGAATAAAAATCATTATTGGTTTATGGAAGAGAGAACCCCATCATTGTACGCTAGATGTTTGAATGTTGAGAGGCAAGGGCGTATCCCTAGGATAGTGCCCAAACCTAGCCTTTAAACATGTGTAATGGACTTCAATTTTGGATGATCACCAATAAAATGGATAAGATAAATGACACCCATTTGTTGGTCTTCATGTGTGTGTTGGTGAATCAAGGGTAATTGCTTGCTTGGTTGAGCATGAATGTGTCTTCACCCAACCCTCCCATAACCGTAGATGATCCACCCCCACCCCCCATCTCCATCCGATCATCTCAATAAATCCACCCCCCCACACAACCCTGCTAATTGACAGTTCCCCATCCAACATCCAATACTTAGGCTACTCTTCAGCCTAAGTATGGGAGAACATTGTACAGTGACTGATTATTCACCATGGGTCTCTCCTTCCTCATTTCATATCCAATACTTAGGCTACTCTCAACCTAAGTATAGGGGAACCCGCGCCATTCATTCTTCCCTCTTCTTCTTCTTCTTCTTATACTTAGGTCATTTTGACCTAAGTATAGGGGGAGCATCCGAGTCAATTCTACTATATCACCTTGTATTTAACCTGAGCTATAGCTTCATATCACTTTATTTTATGAGGACATAGGAACAATTAAGTATAGGGGGTATACCTAATATATTGTATATATTCCTTAGCCACAACTCCTATTTTGAAATTTTTAAAACTTTTCAGGGCTAGGGTATAAGTATTTGTGAACTGATTTTTGTAGAAATATTTATAAAATGCTTTGAAAAATTTTTCTAACAGTGTTACACTATTTTGAAAAATATTTGACATTGGTTTGAAAAATGGGGTTTACTTATTTTAAAATCTTTTGAAAATTATTTTGAAAATCTTTATATTATGTGACATGGTTTAAAAAGCTTTTCAAAAATCTTTTCAAAAATGAGGGACTAACTTCTTATTTTGTAATTACTATTAACCTTATTCAAAATTCCATAAAATTCTGAAAAAAGTAAAATCTTTTCTTGAGTAGTGATTCTGACTACTGAGCTTAAAAATGAGTAGCCATTTCTCAGTGAGGGAACTACGGTCGTCCTTAACAGAGTGGGTGGTTAAAAGACAATGTGAGTGGCACCGTCTTGAAGTAACATGGGTAGTTGTCTAACGGTCCATACTTACACCCATACTGGCTGAAAATGGATGCAACTATTCATATGAGCTTGGGTCATTCATTAATTCTCTTTAGATTAAAAAAACCCATAAAAATATAAAAATAAAAAATCACAAAAATTCACTAACCTTGGAGTTGGTATATTCCTGACACATTCACTATCACTCAAGGCTTGAGGAAGTGAGGACACCTGGTTTTTGAGATCTTGAGAGTCTGAGTTAACCAGCCTTAGGCATTAGGATTTTGAAACTTAATAATCCACACTTCCCTTGTTTGAAAGATTTGAGCAATATATTTCACTCTTCATCTCTACCTTCTAAATAATATGATCAACGCATCACTTTTACAACTACATGATTGATGAGATGAGTTGAGTTATCACTTTAGAAACTAAGACTGGATATTTGCTTTTAGATATGATTCAATGATGCTCGATGATGGGATAAAGTCAATGAAGGCTTCAAGAAACTTGACTTTCAGCAAACCCTGTCCATTATGCGAACAAGTTCACATGCTATCATTTGATATTTACTTGTGTACCAGGGTGTGATGAAACATAATAAACTTGTGATTGGTGTGCGACACCTCTTGGTAAAAGCAGTGGAGCTAGTTTACCAAAAAGAAAAAAAATATTGAAAGAAAATCTATCTCATTCAATGTCAAATAACAAAGATCTTACATAAAAGATAAGTGCTCCCAACCATTTCAAAGTGTCCACTTGGACCAAAGCTACTAGGATCGGGTTTGCACCCAAAAAGGGCTCTGCATCGTAAATTCTACAAGTTTGGGTGTAGAAGGTATGTTAGATACCCAGAAAAGACACATCCCGGTGCACTCCCAGGAAGACAAGTGCAGATGACTCCAAACTCTCTTGACGGACACACTGATCTACAAACAAAAGTATACATGCGTTGAGTAATAAGGCACTCAAGAGTACCCTTGTTCCAATGTGAGGGAGAGAAGAAAATATACAATCCTATTCTCTCCATCATTCGGCCTTCCATCTACACTTTCAAGTCTGACAGACTAATGAGACGGTGGATTGAACGCAAGAAAAGACGTATTCCCTAGTGTTGAGGATTAGGTCTTGAGGAGAGTCTCTTGAACTAGAACCTTGGGTGGCATCCCAACTCGACTCTCATGAATGTAGTACACTAAATGTCATATCCTTATATTATATGTACGAACAGAGAATGTGATAATTAGAGAAGCTGGATTCCTTTTGCCTAAAGTATGGTTGAGCTCAGATTTTTAGGATAACTTAAATTAATGATCATCGATGAATTGAGCCTTGAAAATTTGCATACACTGTCATGAATTAATCCGACTCCTTCATTCTTTAGATGCTCGAGGACAAGCATAGTTTAAGTATAGAGGATTGATGAATATTTCATTTGTCATTTCTATACTCCCTTATTATCCTCGAAACACAAGAACTCCATTGCAAATCTTCATTAATTCTACGTCTTTATCAATAAAGCATCCTCCTGTAAATAACCCAATTTATTGCATAAATATTAACCCTTTATTTTCCTCGTTTTATATCTTATTAAAAATCCTAAAAAGTTAGATAAATATTGCATATATTTATTTCAATATTTAAAAGGAATTAAAAATACAAAAAATTAACAACCCTATTAAAAACGGTATTTTTATCTATTAAAACTACTTACCAAAAATATTCCTTTGGGTATTTGACTCTTTCGACTTTTGATCAACATGGAACTTTTATATCTCATCGAGATCTACAACTTTCATGTTTCGACTTTCTGCTAGTTTTTTCTTCCTTATATTCTTTTTGATTTTCTATTTCTGTTCTCATTTTTTAATAATCTAATTGGGCCATGTAGTGACCTCAGGGCATCCCATGTGGCCCCATCCCCTCACGCCACGTGCACTGCTCCCTGGCCTTTGGATCGCATCTCCTCGCCTTTATCTCCACTGCTCATCCACCAACTTCCCTCCATCGTCTGATCATTCCCCTGATGTAATCTGAACCACTCCCTGTTGCGTGAACCTCAGTCGCTTGATCACACTTCATCCAGTGGACCTCTAGCCTCCACATCACCTCTTCTGCTCTCAGCCTCATATCTCGCTCTAGACTCCATCACACTCGTCCATTCCTTCCTTTATCTCCACCACTAGATTAGATCTCAATCTGATCTGTGACACTTGCTTGCGCACACCTATTGGTTGTTGGATCACTTGATCCAGTGGTTGGAGCCCCATATCCCATCTCTAGGTGCCAACCCCTCACCCATGTAACGCTCGCCGCACCTCACCCCTTTCCATTTTAGCAACTCACCTGTCCATCCTCCCCCCCCCCCCCTCTAAAACCTCCTACACATTGCCATAATACCCGTAACCCTCACCGACCATTAACATCACCAACCCACGTCTCCCACCGCTCCATCCAGCTGATGCAAATCCCTCATTCACCTACTGTAATGACCGGCGGTCCTCCCTATTTAAACCCATCTCCACCTCCTCTCCGCTTCGTCCACCATTCATGTGTTAAGCCCTAGCTATCCCCTCCTACGGTGACAGAGGGAGAGGGAATTGATCAGCGATCATGGTCCCTCTACTTAGGTGTAGACCCTTGGTCGCTCCGACCAAGTAACAGAGACTCTGCCGTCGTTGTGCATCGCGGACTTGCTGGCCTCATCGTGCGACGACCAGAGCTTCGCAAGAAGCTCAACACAAGCCTCCTCTACCAAATCTCTTCTCAAATCAGGCATGTCTTCCTCGTCGCCTTTTTCTTGATTTTCTTCCCTTAAGTCATACGTACACTACCCACATTCCCATAAATTGATCATCCTCGAACTTCCACCAAAGACTGCTCATCTTCGCGCCACCATTAGATCATTGTCTCCCTTCCTGAATACCCTCTAGCACTCCGTCCCCTTCCTCCATCTTCACGACAGAGGAACACGTTAGGCATCCACCTTCTTCATCTCCTCCAGGCCCCATTTCACCTCTGCACGCAACCACACTCTGCTTCATCTATGCTTACCTATCTTGCAGATGCATTTCCTTCAATTGTTGTAGCTTCACCGCATGCTCCGTTATCTAGCAAGTTCTCCAGAGACTCTATAATGTTCCATTGATCTGAGCATCACCTCGACTCCTTCAGCATCCCAGGAGCTTTGCCAGATGACTAGCTAGATTCACCGACTCTCAGATTCTGTGAAGGAGCTCAAGGGAGGAAACAACCACTCGTCAGAGGCATGTTAGCGATGCCACCCTTGCGGTTGTGTTTGAAGAGCCGATACCGTTGGATGGCCCTTCCTCGGCAGCCATCCAATGGTTCAGACAAAGCCACGTTGCACCACCAAAGCAGCAGGCTCAGTGGAGTCGAGCCATCTTCGAAGACCCTCGTGTCACCCACGTAGCTCGAGCCACTAGCACCGGACCCAAACCTCACTCCTAGCCTAGCAGCGTGCATGTGATGGGCGTGCTGCTAGGCTAATTACATCCAAGTCCAACCAGCTTCCAGATTTTGCAAATAAGTTCTTCCATGCGCCCGTGCCCTTCACGTGTACCTGGAAAAATGCTAGAAAGCTCCACCGAGATTCCTTAATTGCAAAAATGCCCCTGCTAGGGACCATTTTGCACAGTTATCCATTTTATTCTCATGTTTGTACTGCATTTATTCCCTTGCATTCTATTTATCATATCTTGAGCATGCAAACTCTGTTTTTGTTGATTTCAATTTCATTGAGTTCCTAATTTTATTCTATTCACGATGGTATATTTTATTTAATGATTTGACACTTAATGTAATGTGCTAAAATTATATTTATTTTATGTGTCACTTGTGCTTATTTTAATTATCAATGTGCCTCAATTGATATTGGAACCAATTCATTTTTGACTACTCAAGGAATTTGAATAATTTTATGGAATATTTGTACATATCATTTTGCATCATCTATACAGTGACAAACCTAAAATAAAAATAGCATATGTCTCATTCATTGAAATGCTTGTTTTTGCATGTCTCATGTGCATTTTTGTCTGTACTTTGTATATGCATATGAAGATCTTTATCAATGGATTTAATCACTCTTATTTAATCAATAATTTCCGATAAATAGATGAGGAGGCTCATGTCCCTATTTTCAACCTTGGAACTTACCAAGTAAAATTCTCCACATATTAAAATTTGTTGTCTTTGACGAATCAAAATCTGTCTCCTATACTACAATTATCGACTACGAAAGAGACAGATTTCGTGGTTCATCAGATAGCTGATCTTATAGATGGTGCACATTCCTTCTTGGTTAATGGACAACTGTTGAATCACTTTGTAGATACTAAAGAACGGTTAGTCCAAGTCGAGGTCATCAACTTCATGTAGAGCGAGCACAATGCGCTTACCTCATATTACTCTTCATGAAGATGCAGCAATCAGATTCAGTAGATGAGAAGATTCATCTATTCTTTGACAATTGATTTGTTCATTCTTTTAGAGATTAGGTTCCTTCTCTTGTAGATACTCGTATAGAGAAACCCATGCTCTTGTATGTATATTCTTGTCAGTCTCTTGAGTCAATCCTTCTTCCTTATCCTTGTCATCCCATTTCGTTTCTTTTCCTTACTCATTGACACCTCCCCTTGGTCATATTCCTATACTTAGGATATTTTTGACTTAAGTATAGGGGGAGACCCGAGTTAGTTTCTGTATATCACCTTATATTTTTGCATGAGCTATGGCGTCATATCACATTGTGCTATTAAGATATAGGAAAATCTAAGTGTAAAGGGGTGTGCCGTATATATTTCGTTTATACTATAGTCATAACTCATATTTTAAAATTTTCAAACTTTTTGGAGCTAGGGTATAAGTATTTTTGAACTGATTTGTGTAAAAATGTTTGTAAATATTTTGAAAATATGTATACTATGTGAGATGGTTTAGAAATTATTTTCAAAAATATTTTCAAAAATGAGGATGGAAATGAGACTGATTTTGTTTGTAAATACTTCTAACCTTATTATCAAAAATAAAAAACACAAAAACATTTGAGTTGTTGTATCCCTGACACTATCACTCTCACTCAAGGCTTGAGGAGTTTAGATCACTCGATTTATGAGGTATTAAGAGTCTTAGTTAACCAACCTTAGTCATTATGTTTTGGGACTTACTAATCCACACTTCTCTAGATTGAAAGATATGGGTGCTATATTGCACACTTCATCTCTATCTTTAAGAATACGATCAACACATCACATACACAACTTCATGAATGATGAGATGATCTGAGGTTTCACTTGAGGAACTGGGATTTGGGATTTGACTCTCGGTCTGATTTTATGAGGCTCGGGGATGGGATAAAGCAATTAAAGCTTCATGAACCCTGAGTGTCAGCAATCTTAGCCAGTATCAGAAAAATTTCTCATGCTATCTTTCGATATTGACCTATGTTCCAGGGTGTGTGATAAACCGCAAAATCGGCCCTTTAAGAGAGTGTTTTTAGCACTCGGAATTGTCGTAGCAGTCGGGCCAATTCGAGCTCATCAAAAAAAAATCAGCTCATTTAAATATGTATATGATAGATCAAAATGAGATGATCATAATTTCATTTTTTTTACTTGGTAAGATACCAAGGTCGAACTCAGGGACACGAGCCTCTCTTTAATTATCCGGATTTTCATCTATTTAATTAAGTGTTGAATTGAAGCATATATAGGTCAAAGCATTCAAGACAATACAGCAATGCATTAAAAATAAACATGCATTTTTTTATCAATTTTTATAATGCAAATAAATGCTATGTAATGCAATGAAAATATGCCCTAGGTAAAAATAATGAGCAAAATTAAGCAAGAGTTAATTTCAAGTTTAATTAAAGAGGCAGATGTGATGAACAATTTTAAGCAAGGCATCAGTTCAAGCTCGAATAGACACAAGGCTACTGCATAATTCATAAAAAATTCATTGTGTCCAAAACAACAACTAAGCATGCCATTAGAAAGATCATCAAACCAGCTTTAAAACGAAACTGAAATCATCTCAATCGGATATACGTAGCTCAAGATATGCATAAAAGAAGCCAGGGGCATAAGTGCAATAAAACATAAAAAAGATAACTACAAATAGGTCCCTAGGAGGGACTAAAATGTAAATATGAAAGTACGAGGCCTTCCCTGTAAAATACCCACACGCATATGGGTATTTTTGCAATTATTAAAACCCGCGAGGGCATAATTGCAAATTACCCAAATGCACGTGGACTGCACGTGCTCCAGGGACCTATCTGAAAATTGGATAAGATGGCGGGGCATCTCTGCAAATTGCCCAGATACGCACGTGCCAGGCACGTGCGATCTAGGCTCGGAGGTCAGGTCAGGCTCGGCAGAGGCTCTATGAAGCTTCGGCTAGGCTCGGGCTCGGTCGAAGCTGCTGATGGCTCGGAGGAGGCTCGGACGCTAGGCTCGGGGACGCTCTAATGTCGACGCGTGGCGAACTGGAAACCAATGGATCGAGAGAATCCAACGGCCTCTGGAAGAAGAGCGGATCGTCGACGTGGCTGCATCGTGGCCGTTGGATGAACTCCGGGGCGGAGCATCCAACGGCGACTGCTCCTTCTTCATCAGTTGCGAGCGGCGGCGAGTTCAGGGCTCCGGTGAAGGCGCCCGAACTCCGCCACTCATCTCGGCGTTGGTGTTGCCCATCCGGAGCTCCTGGAAGAACATCGCGAAAGCTAGGAGCTCGGTGAGGGTGACGGAGCTTCTGGCTTCACTCATAGGGGCTCTGTTGACTGTGGAGGAGTTGATGAAGTTGACTCCGATGAGCCTCTGGCCATTGATGGATTTTGATGACCTGCAATGTTAGGCCGATAGCCGAAGGGAACAAGTGTGTTGTGCGTGCGAAGTGGAGTGAAATGGGAGCTCGGGAATGTGAAGAAGATGGGAGCTCGAAGCTCCTCCGCCGTGAGGTGGCGGAGGAGATGGGTTGAGGTGGTCTGGGGCTGTGACGGAGAAAGAAGGTGGTCGGGGGTATCGCGTGAAAGAGGGAAGTGTGAGTCGAAGCTTGGGGAGTCCTCGATGGAGGTCGAGAACAATCGTAGAGACCTAGATAATTACGAAGAATAAAAATAAAAATCAGAGAAAAGGTTAGAGGGCTTACCTGAGAGATGGCGGAGGAATTGGCCTTTGCTTGAGCTCCGAGAGGAGCTCGGGGTCTTCGCACGTGCTGGGCGGCCGTCCCAGCGAGCTCGGCGGGCCTGGAGGCACCGCGACTCCGTCGTGAGTGGCGGAGGGTCTCACTGGGGGAGCGGGTCGTCTTCGCTCGATCTTCTCGCCCCCCTTGTCACAGGGAAGCGGAGGAGGGCTGGGCCCCTCCCTGCGTAAAGGTGGACAAGGGCGAAAGGAGGGGGAAGCGGCGTATTTAAAGATTGAGTTTGGCGGAGAGGAAGGTTATGGGAGTGGTTTGCGAGGGTGTTATGGAGCGAGTGGAATGACGACGGAGATCGTGGGATGACTCGCGAGGGTGGTGGATAATCGAGGAAGACCATGAGGCGGTTGGTGAGTGGAGGTGGTCGCTGGAGTGGAGGAGGAAAAGGGAAGGGGGAGAGGAGTGCGCGAGATGGGAGACGTGTGAAGAGAGGGGTGTTGGAGGTTGACGATGACTGTCGTCCGTTGGATCTGGAGATCCAACAAAGGATAGTTGGGCGCAACGTGACGGTCCTGATTAGATCTGGAGCGTAGTGATCGGCGGCCATGAAGCTGCCACGTGGCAGGGCTAAAGGATCGGCGCTAATGGACGGTTTGGATGAGGAGTTAGGGCTAATCGAGCGGTTAGGGAACTGAGAGCGGTTTGAGCGGCTCAGATCAGAGGATTGAAGGTGTGATCGGAAAGCACCAGTTGCGCCACGTGGCACGCTCTGGTGAGAGCGCTCACGTGCGGTGTAGATTGAAGGCGGGGACGATCAGACGGCCGAGGCAAAGGGGCGTGCGTGGAGAGCTTGGGACCGTTGGATCTCAGGAGGAGATCCAACGGCCCAGATCGCGGGCGGATAAGACAAGAGAGGCGGTCCACGTGGCGCCCCCAGAATGGGTCACGTGGCCCAATCAGATTATTGGGAGAGAAAATTGAGATATGAAGGTCAAGATGGCCGATTTGGAGAAAACTCAAAAACATGAAAGTTGTAGATCTTGATGAGATCTACAAGTTTCATGTTGACCAAAAGTGGAGATGAAATCAAACAAAGACCCGAAATATTTTTAGGGTATTTTTTTGAGTCTAAAAATACCACGAATTTTTGTTTTGTCAATTTTTTGTGGTTTTTAATTTATTAGAGACTCTGATAATTACAGGACATTAACTGGGTTTTATTGACACTAAGCTTAAGCAAGGGGGTTAATAATTGGAAATAAAGATGATGAAATCAAGTTTCATCACCCCCCTATACTTAAACTATGCTCGTCCTCAAGCATCAAAAAGAATGACTAAGTTGGATTAACCCCCTTGTGCATGTGAATACAGGATCCAATCTGATCAAGCTGACTCGACTTTAGAGATCCAAAATTCTAGAATTCAACCCAACCTTAAA